>ML777077.1:575532-589498 GCA_009831015.1 Picea engelmannii | reverse complement strand
TCAACAATCAAGATCATCAAATAATTCTAATAAAAACAATAAAGAATATAAACCTATTCAAAGCATTAGAACAAGAAGAAAATGCTACTATGATCTATTTGGAGTGAGCTCAATTCTCCCAAGAACAAAGTAACACATAAACTCAATAATTCTAAATCTAAACTAGAGAATGGAAACTGATGTGAAAATAAAGCTTGATTCTTATTCCATCATAAGTTGGACACAATGCTCTAGGAGTCCTCCCTTTGAAATGGAGGAGGCACTCCTATTTATAAAAAAAATTAAGATAACTTAGATCCACAAATCTCTTATAGATCCACAAATGTCTCATTTGGTTACAACCATGTGCTCACACCTATCAAGTGATATCTCTACAAATCCTCTCACAAATATTTCTTTCATGATTAATCTCCATCCAAGATACTTGAGTAGATCTCCAAATCTTCATCAAATCTTCAAAGGGTTGAAGAGCAAATTCGAATTTGAGGCTTTATGGTCAAATTTGACTTGGTTGGAGTCTTCAAATACACCTGTAAACATCATGAAACTCATCCCACTTTCATATATAAGTGTAAACATGTCATTTTCCCAATATTTAATCATAAATTCACTCAAAAACACTAAAATATATGCATTGGAAAATAATATGTATAAAACCCATGTAATCATGAAAATGGTTTAATGTAAGGGTATGGGAAAGAGAAATATGGTTAAAAGTGAAGTGAACGTGAATTGAAAGTGAAGTGAAAGGTTGGTAAAAATATGGTACTTTGGCGACCCAACAGTTTGGTCCCTGCTTGCTCAGTCCTGTGATGAGGTGGATCAACACCGGATCCATAGTGACGCACCTGTCAAGCCAAAGATACCCTCCATGGTAGCACGACGGGAGAATGTTAACGCAAGCGTTAACCTCCTAATGTTGACCGAAGTGGGGGATATTTATTACATTCAAGATCGTTGATTGTGCAAGCTCCTTTATCCATGGATGGGAGACTATGCACAGCTTCTTCCCAATCATCTTCATCAAATACCTATGTGGTGCGCGCATCGCATAATTCTTCTTGTCTCTGAGGTTGAAGTCGTTGTTCTTCAGCACTGGGATATGTCCTAATTGGAATCCAATTATGCGTATCCCCTTCGAGATTTACGCGGTGATCGACGTGTATTCGAAATCCCGTGGGATGCTATCACGGTTAACCAGGCCAGACAAAGGTGGGATGTAGTCCGACAAGACCGACAGGATCTACTTCACGTTAGCTAGATCATCGTGGTGCTTTCTTTGCTTCTCAAAAGTGTAGCCAGAATACCGTCCAGTCGATGGGGATGCTTGCAATTCTCTAGTTGACGATGCATGTATTCCCACAGACATGAATCTCTCAATCATGAGGTCTACAAGTATCTCTTCTACAGACTTTTCTAACGCACTATGTTCACTCGAAATTCACACTTTTGATAAAATAAGTCGGGTAGGCGAATAGACAAGAAAGATACTCAAATGGGTGGAGAGGTATAGAAAGCACAACACGACATGCAATCGATTCTCTGTAAGCTCAGATATCTTGTTTTGCAAAAAGTGGTCCTAGCACAACGTCCGACGGGTTAAATAAGAAACGTCATAACAAATTCCTCCAACGGGTAGGAATGTGTCCATCAAATCACATTCGTTCGTTATTGCGCGGTCTCAATGGTCCAATGGCGGTCTTTCCAGCAATAACTGTGTTTCTATCCATTCCGGAGCATCATTCTAATGGTTAGGTTACCTCCAATGATCATATAGCTTCGCCATGGTGAAGTACCATTCTGCGTATTTCTGCTATTCCGACGAGGTTCAAGTTCTGCAGATCTATCGCCTACGAAGTCTTTTTTGGAATTTCTCATAGGTTTTCTAACTTGGATTTCTTCTTACTGAGCTTCCTTGCCTTCTTTCCTGTGATCCAAGTCTCTGGATTCCTCTTTCCATTCTTATTCTTATATGTTCTTAGCGTAGTGACTTCACGCTGCTGATGTTCTTTCAAAGGGTTCAAAGGTAATACCTCTTTTCTTACTAGGTCTTGGGTGGACATACTTTCTTCTTGTATGGATAGGTCCTTCAACCCTTCTTGTGTTCTTTCAAACTTGACAACTACTTCTCTTTCATTTTGCTACTTCAACTCAACTTCTCGTTATTCTATCAGTCGATCTATTCTTTGAGTTATGAAATCCCTTAGTTCCTTCTTTTTCTTTTTTGTGGCTTCCTCCTCTGCTTGCCTTCTGATCTGATCTTTCTCAATCCAAGTCTTTCCTAGTAAAAGAGGGAAAGGGGAGATGTTCTCAACAAACCTAATAACTTCAAAGTTCTCTTCTGTTGATGTTTCATGAGCAATCATACGTACATTAGTAACTCTTCCACATAGATTTATCATCTTTCCTTTAAAGAATCCTATTCTTCCCAATGAAGGTATCATAGTAAGCTTTCCCAAAATTTTCCAAGTGCTTTCTGGCATAATGTTCACATGTGTTTCTTCATCTAATACATAGTCTATGTTGAAGTCTTCTATTCTTGTAACTATGCGTTGCTTTTCTTTCAGGGTCTCTCGTAAACTGATGTCTCTGTGATCATTCATTTATGCTTTTAAATGTATTAACATAGTCTCTGACTCTTTTTCTGTATGATTCTCAGTCTCTTGACCTTCTTGATAGTTTTCCTGTCTCTTGTTCATCTTTTCAACTTTAGCAATCATTCTTGGGCAATCCTCAACCTCATGAATAATGGATTTACAAAAAAGACAAATAGGACCTATACCAAGGCATTCCTTAGCAATATGTCTCGGTCTCTTGTAGTTATAACACAGTGTCAATCCTCTCTTTCTTTTAAACAAGCCCCAATATTTCCTATACTGCGCACTGGGATCACATTGTTGTATTTGCAATGTGCAAAAATTCTTTCTAGGTTCATGCATCCAATCATTAGTCCAAAAATTATCTCTATGCATAGGAATAACATATTTTTCTCTATTTCTATAATATTTATTCAGATCAACTCTTTCTTCTATATGTTCCCTAACATTCAGACTAGAACAAGATCTATCAAACATACCTAGATTCATACTTTCAAACCAAAAATTTCCATTGATCTTACCTTTACCAGAGCACAAAGATTTAAGATCTTACCTCCTTTCAGATCCATTTTCTTTCTTAGCACAGAGCTTCACAAGTCAAGTAGAATAATGTGCACTACAAAAATATATCTACGCACAGATCTTTCTCTTTTCTTCAATTCCCAACAATCACAGTTTTAGGTCCCGACAACAAAATCATTTGTTGGCATAGGGGCAGACCCAGGGTTCAACGCTTCAACAACACACCAAAAAAACCCTAACTACTGTCCCTTTTGGCATCACTTGCGAAGCAGATGAAGTCTCACCCGAGGTAGAGGCAAGGGGGGTTGCAGGACTGAGGTGTCTACAACCAAGCTGGGACACAGATCTGTGATTACAACACTTAAACACCAATATGCATTAGTTCTTGAATCTTATTCACATTACAGATCAAACCCTTAATATAGACCAACGCAGTAATAATAAAGATAAGGTACTTCTCATCACTTAGCACATAACATTAGCTCATATCTAGCATTCATTCACATCATTAAGCACTTAAGTGACAACATCAGATGCATTCATTATACATAACATCAACAATACTAAGAAAATAATCACATAAGCAACATCGCACAAAGCATATCGAGACACAAGATATCCGTGGTTCACCACAGTGTGGGGCTAAGTCCACCACCTTCGTCTTATTCTTTATTAGTCTTTGATCTCCTTACATTCTTCTTCTCCTCTGCACAGAGCCCAACTCTGCACTGGACAGGTGATCTATGCACATCACACTAGATCCACCTTCCTCAAAATCTGGTCAAGGCACATAGCCAACTCCTTGATAGCACAAAGCCTTACATAGTTTGTTTGCACAAAGCACTTACAACTTCTTGCACTGATCTAATATTAACCTACTATGCACTTAGCCACTAGTAGTTATGCACTAAACCGATTCTATTCCTTCTTACATCGCTAGCTACTTATTTATACATTTACACAAAGGCCTAAACATGGGTAAACCCATGGGCCGACATCCCATACCCATTACATAAACCTTGAAAACCCTTTGTTGGGTCCACAATCCCACAAAACAAGTGAGATCTTGCGATCTTCACTCTGCTTGGGCGTGCCATCTTCAACCAGCCTGTTGAAGTCCCAAAAGTGGTCAACCACGACCAATGTTTCCACAAAACTTGGTCAAGGGCCAACATGCACATAAACACTTGAGGAAATGAGTGCAACCCAAACTAGTTCACATCGCACCACACTCCTTCCTGATTAAACATATTATAACAGTGGAAGTACAAAAAATAAAACTGTACACACCAACATGTTGATCACACTAACATTATTGTGTGTATAACCCACTCTAACCATGTGAAAAATTTTGCGCACATACTAATACATAGCACCCAAATACCACCATGTGCATAACCATACCGACCAAGGTGTCCAAGGTGTCGAGTCTACAACCCCTCACTCCCCACATGCCTGTCCCACCCCAAGAAGTGTCCCCCTTATGTTCTCAACAGTCCTTCAACTGCCCCACTTCCCTTCCAGGACTTCAACAACAGGCTAGATCAAGAAGTCTTAGAGCACTGCAACTAATGCCTAGTGCACCAGGGAAAATTTTCCAACAAACTCTCACCTGAAGAGAATGGTCATGGGCTCGACAACCTGCCTCTTCGAAAACACATATATTTTCCCAAGCACAGGGACATACCAGAAAATATGATTACGCACGATACAGACTCCTTTGCAGAGGAAAATTCCTCGAATCCACATAGAATAATCGATTATCCCCCCAAAATACACTAAGGCCATCAATATATATTGCATGCCTTCAACTGTACACTTGTCACCTTCAGAGATACCTTTAGCCACTTGGTGACTCGTTCCCGTCCCTCAGGAACTTAAGAAAAATAATATATGTTTAAGGTTACATTTTTCGGAGATATTATTAAAATATTCCCCCCTTTTCCTTTTTTCGGTGGAGTTCAGCCCCCCATATCTTTTCATCTGGTCTGTCTACACACACTGATGCTATTTTATTATTAACTTTATTGTGGTACAATTTACAAGGACAGGTGCACTGGCCTATTTGTGTCCTGACTCTCCATCCCAATAGTCACACAGGCTCTCTGACCTCAAAGTATATGCATACATATATATACATTACAGTCATTCTCGTGCACTTTCTTGAGTGCACACAACAATGTGAATATGTGCACCTTCCCTTGATGTGAAATCCACACACAATAGCTCAGGTATGTGCAACACTACGGAATGTGCACACCTTTTTCTTTGGTTACAAGCCTTGCACACTACTTAGGTGCGTGAAAAACCAAAACAACTCACCAACCTATATGTTCATTACATTTAAACTTTTTTCCAAAAACTCACCATCTTATATGGAAAATTACATCTCACACTACAAATGGGGTTTGGATTAGGGACATTACATTCCCATCCCCCTTATTTATGCATTGTCCACAGTGCATTATATACACTTATACATACAAAACTTCAAAAAAATTCAAAAAGATGAGGATACTCTACATGTATAGCATCCTCAAGATCATACCACATCTATTGGACCTTTAACAACTCCATGAATCGATTCTAGAGCTGCTTGAATTTCTGGTCCAATATGAAAATCAGTTGCACTCGAAAATCTTCTTCTAGCTCCACCTGAATCACATTCCAATTAATGACATGATTAACATCAAGCACATACTTTTTAAGCAATGACACATGGAAAACATTATGAATACAAAAGGATGCAGGCAATGCAAAAACATACGTGATGGGACCAATCATCTCTAGGATTTCAAATGGCCCACAATAATGCATTGCTAACTTAAAACAATTCCCCAACTTCAGGGAACTACATCTTTCTTTCACTTTTGAGAATACATGATCCCCTACTTTAAACTCTTGATGGTTTCTGCCTTTATCTGTGCAGTTTTTCTTCCTATATTGGGAATGATTTAGATTATGCTTGATCTATAACATCTTCTCATCGATTTCCTGGAGCAGATTTGAACCAAATGTTGTGCGGTCTGTTGGGTTATCCCAACTCATAGGTGTGTTGCACCTTCTACCATACAATGCTTCAAATGGAATCATCTTTAAAGATGTTTGATATCCATTGTTGTAAGAAAAATATACCAAATGTAAGTAGTATTCCCATTTTGATGGCTTATCCATCACATACATCCTTACCATATCTTCTATTACTTGATTTACCCTCTTTGTTTATCCATCTGTCTTAGGGTGATATGTTGTGATTAAGTTTAGACTTGTCCCAATTCCTTTGAATAATCCCTTCCAAAAATTCGAAGTGATCTCAGGATCTATGTTAGACACAATTTCCTTAGGCATACCGTGCAATTTAGCAATCTCTCACATTTATATCTCAACAGTGTCGGTTTCCTTATGCGTTGAATTCACTGGAATAAAATGGGCAGCTTTAGTAAGCTTGCGCACCACCACCATAATAGAATCATGTTGCTTGGCAGTACTAAGTAAATTAATTATAAAATCCATCGTTATAACTTCCCACTTCCACTCAGGAATGGGAAAAGGATGTAGTAATCTAGCTAGATGTATGTGCTCAACTTTGGCCTTCTAACATTCAAGACATATAGCAACAAAATCCGCAATTTCCTTTTTCATACCTGGCCAATAGTATTTCTTCTTGACTACGACAATTGTCTTTTGGTTACCTGGATGTTCAACATAAGGAACCTTATGCATCTCTGACAATATCATGCTTTTCAACTCCTGATCACTTAGCACATATACGTTGCGTCTAAAAATGAGGATCCCATCCTCTCTCAACTCATAACCTTCAAATTTCTGCTGCGATATACCTTGCTATAAATTCTCCTTTATGTCCACATAACGCAAATCTGATTTGGCAACTTCTAAAATTTTTGTCACACAAATATGTCTAGTACATGCTAATGGATGTAGCATGCATCTCATGCACCCTCATGCTGAGTGCGTTAGCCACCTTGTTATCTTTTCCTCTGATATAATTTATATCGAAGTCATACTCACTTAGGAACTCTAACCACATGATTTGTTTGGAATTCAAACTTGGTTGTCCAAACAAATATTTCAGACCATGATGGTCTGTTCTCAACTCAAATATTTTACCCATGAGATAATGCTGCCACATATTCAAGACATGCACTATAGTTTCCAATTATAAATCATGAATAACATAGAGTATTGCATTCTCTTTCAACTTCCTTGATTCCTAGCATACCACATCTCCATTCTTACTCAGGACTCCATCCAATCCTTCCTTGTATGCATCTTTTCACACCACGAAGTCTAAATTTGGATCAACAATCCTCAAAATCGGCACACTTGTCAACAAACTCTTTAAGTGATGAAAACTCCTTGCACAATCCAAAGTCCATTCAAATCGTGCACTTTTCTTCTACAGGGATGTGATTGGATGCAAAATCTTTGACAATTCTCTAATAAACCTTTTGTAGTACCCTTCCAGTCCCATAAAGTATCTCACTTCTGCGACATTTCTTGGTATTGGCCATTCCTCAATGGCTTCTATATTCGTTGGGTCCACACCTATTCCTTCCTCTAAAATGATATGACCTAAGTAATGATTTCGCCTATGGTAAAATGAACACTTTATCAACTTTGCATAAGGTTGATGCACCCTTAATACCTGCAACACCATCCTCAAGTATTGTTTGTTCTCTTCTTCAGATCTTGAGTAAATAAGTATGTTATCCAAAAATACAATGACAAACTTATCTAAATAACTTCTGAAAACTCCATTCATTAAACACATGAAGACAACTGGTGCATTCAACAACCCAAATGGAACCACTATAAACTCGTAATGACCATACCTTATTTTGAAGGAAGTCTTGCTAATGTCTTCCTCTTTTATTCTCACTTGGTGATATCCATATTTGAGATGAATATTGGAAAATATCCTTGCACCCCTTGGCTGATCAAATAGGTAATCTATCCTTGGAAAAGGGTACTTGTTATTCATTGTTACCTTTTTCAACTATCTGAAATCGATACAAAGTATCATTATACCATCCTTATTCTTCATGAAAAAAACTGGCACACCCCAAGGTGACACACTTGGGTGTATATACCCCTTCTTCAAAAGCTCTTCAAGTTTCATCTCCAAATCCTTCAACTTTGGTCTACTCATCCTATAAAGAGTCTTGGATACAAGATATTCTCCCGACTTAATATTTATAGAGAAGTCAATATCTCTTTTCGGTGGAAACCCCGATATCTCTTTAAATACATCCTCAAATTCCTTTAGTACTACACAATCTTTAACATTTGGAACTTTATCCACAAGTGCCTCCTCCATGTGCACTACAAATACTTGACATCCTTTCTTGTATCTTTCCTTCAATTGTAAGGTTGAAATTTCTCTAATAGTCACAGCTCTTGGGATGCCTTGAATTGTTGTCAAATTTCCTTGCTCATATAAGCAAGTAAATGGCTTATTATAACAGTCTAGAAGAACATGATGTTGGTCCAACCATCCCATGCCAATGAGGCAATCATACGAACCCAAAGGTATGATATTCAAATAATCTTTTGTGTGCATTCCATTCATCTCCATTGGACATGCCTTAACCATCTCATTGATTTTCATTTTTTCCCCTGTAGCTAACTGCACGAACCAAGGTTTTCCAAGCTCACTTCTCAACATATTGAATCTTTCCACCATTTTAGGATCTAGATAACTATGACTAGCTCCCGAGTCAATTAAAATAAGAATGGGTTGGTCATTAATCTTACCTTCCACCTCGATCATGTGCGATTGAATCTCATCTTGCTTGTTGTCTAGGGTTGCGTAAATTCTAGGTAAAATTCTACCCATGTCTTCGACTATCGCAGATTTTTGTAAATTGTGCACAATCCTTGATTTTTCACCTCTTTGAGGGCAATCTCTAAACATATGATTTCTATCGCAACCCCAAAATTTCATTGGTTGTTGACTTGGCTTGGTTTCCAATTCCTCAATCATTCTGAACTCCTTGGAAATTGGATTTCCTTGTGCATTATTTCTGAAAAATGGTGGCTTAGTCCCCTTCTTCCTCTATTCCACCTTTCTTTTCATCTTTTCTTCCCAAGCCTTTTGGAAAGTCGATCTTCCTTTTTTCTGATCATAAAGACATTTATCTCTCCTTATAGTTTCTTCCAATGTATTGGGATCATCATATTGTATCTTGTTGCTAATAAATGATGGAAGCCCACTCAAGTACCTTTGAATCTTCACCTATTCATCCTTGATAAAAGGCACATTTTTCAACAATTCTAAAAATCTCCTCCTGTACTCATCTATGGTCATTCTCCCAAGATTGAGTTCAAAGAACTCCTTCATTTTCCTATCATAGTACCGCTTGGTTAAATATTTATTTTCAAAATATCGCTTGACTTCCCTCCAAGTAACCTTCTTCTCATAAATGTGTTGCACTTGCACATACTGATCCCACTACATTGATGCTTTCCCCTTGATATGATAAATAGAAATTCTACCTTCTTCTTGCACATAATAATTATGCAGCTGGAAGTACTTCCTCATACCCAGAACCATGTCTCTTCATCCTCATCCTTTTTTTTCTCAACGCCAAAGGTATGAGGATTTATCTTATTCATTTCTCCCTGTAGCTTGTCCACCCCAATCCTTCTCGTATGCTTTCTAACATGATATGGACTTGAGATACTATGCAATTTCCTGAAAGAATTATTTGGTGAGTGGAATTGATGCTTACCAACACTTCTTTATTCTCTTATTTTCTCATCATGAGACCCATGAATTCTTTATATACTTGAATCCATCTCCTTATCCATTTTATTTTCTATTTTGTCCAATATTTACATCAATTTGACATTGAAGTCATCTTGTTGCTCCTTATATATCATAAGCCTCTCCTTATCAACCTTATAGCTCTGGACATATTTTTTCAGTCCTTTTATGGTTTCTACCAATTTCATGCACTCCTCCCTGGATTCTGTACCTTCAAAATCCAAACAAACATACATATCTTTGAATTTATCATCAAGACTGTAAGTCCTCTGCGCATCTTCCATGCTTTTTGATCTTCTGTGCTTATTTGTCCTGATCTGATCGCTGCTAATTATGAAAAATATTTCTTTTCTTTTTCCTTTGGATGATTTTGAACATCCAAACTCTAGTGTGCACACTCGTGCATCATTGTCTTTGTGTGCATCACCACTCTATATTGCGCACCAATGGTTTTCTGCTCAAAATAAACTATGCATTGTGCAACACCAATACTTAACACACACGTCTATTTCATGTTGATCTCTAGCCCACACAAGTCCAGTGTTGAACCAATTTCTCTGATACCATAATGTAACATCCCCAACCACCTAGGCTAGGACCCGTCACACAATCTCTCCCAACTTCAGGTTTGATTCCTCAAGTAATGTCCTCGACTTACTACTGAACAAAATTACCTCAAGAAAATTAGTGCACAGTTAACTTTTAGAGTATGCAGAAACACTTGAGGAAATGTGTGCAACCCAAACTGGTTCATGACGCACCACACTCTTTCTTGATTAAATATATTATAACAGTGGAAGTACACAAAATAAAATTGTATGCACCAACACATTGATCACAACAACATTAATGTGCATATAAACCACTTTGAACATGTGAACACTTTTGCATGCATACTATTACAAAGCACTTGAATACCATCATGTGCATAACCATACCAAGCCCCCCTAGTAGGTCCTGCCTTCCTTTGTGAACAAACTACTTTCCTATGCACAAAGAGAATCCAAACAATTGTGCACACAGACCACTTTCCAGGTGCACGATACTCCTAGCCTCACTTAGGAAGCTCTTGACCATTTACCTAGATTATATTAACATAAATTACTTATCAATTGGATACACAACATGTACAACTACTAAAATGATTAACCACATTGCACTTACATGAATAAACAATATTAAACCAAATAAAACCATTATTCATATGCATTATCATAGAAGAGGTAGACCATAACCAATACAAGTAAATGAACACGTAGTAAATAGACAAGTACATAATAACATTTATCTTTAAGAAAAGTCACCAATTGCACACATGACTCAGACATTCCTCTGATCCATAGATTCTATTTCTCATCATATTTCAACAAGAGGTCACCCCTGCAATGGGGCTCAAACTCCACCAGGGAAAAAGGACTTTTAGTTCCAATCTATGGTCTAATAATCAATGAAACTGCTCAGTCCAAGGTGTCGACTGCTACAACTAGTCTACATACCCTCATTCCCCACATGCTTTTCCCACCCCAGGAAGTGTTCCCCTTCTCTGCTCAACATTCCTTTGGCTGCCCCACTTCCCTTCCACAACTTCAACAATAGGCTGAATCAAGAAGTCTCACAACACTGCAACTAATGCCCAGTGCACCAGGGAATAATTTCTAGCAAACTCTGACCTGGAGATAATTCTCATGGGCCTGATAACCCACCTCTTTGAAAACACACAACTTTTCCAAAGCACAGGGACATACTAGATAATACGATTCCACACAACACAAACTCCTTTGTAAAGGAAAATTCCCTGAATCCACAAAAAATAATCGATTATCCCCCCAAAATACACTAAGGCCAACAATATATATTGCATGCCTTCATTTGGACACTTGTCACCTTCAGAGCTAACTTTATCCATTTGGTGACTCATTCCCATCCCTCAGGAACTTAAGATAAATAATATATCCGTAAGGTTACACTTTTCGAAGATATTATTAAAATATTCCCCCCTTTTCCCTTTTTTTGTGGAGTTTAGTCCCCTGTCTCTTTTCATGTGGTTTGTTTGCACGTAATGGTGTTATTTTATTATCAATTTGAGTGTGGTACACTTTAAAAGGAAAAGTGCACTAGCCTATTTGCATCTCGACTTACTAGCCCAACAGTCACACAGGATCTCCGGCCTCAAAGCATATACATACATTACAGTAATTCCCACGCACTTTAAATGAGTACACACAACATTGTGAATATGCGCACCTTCCCTTGATGAAAAATCCACATGCACTAGATTAGGTATGTGTAATAGTGTGGAATGTTTGCACCTTTTTATTTGGTTACAAACCTCACACACTACTTCGGTGCGTGCAAAACCAAAATGGCTCACCAAACTATATGTTCATTACATTTACACTTGTTTCCAACGACTCACTAGCCTATATGGACAATTACATCATCTCATTTATTCTTACAACATATATGCAACCACGTCTTCAAGCGTTAATGTGGTCGATTTACTCCCTATATCCATGAATAAGTTATCCTAGGAGTCTGGAAAATAACACAATAGGATAACACATTTCTCCTCCTTGGTGATTTTAATATCCACAAACAATTTAAATTGGCTTATTACAATATTGAATTCATTTAGGTGCTCTTCTACTGAGCTCCCATCACTCATCCTTAGAAGATACAATTTCTTCCTAAGGAATAACTTATTTAGGAGGGGTTTCGATTGATTCAATCTTCCCAACTTGTCCCACATTTTCTCTGTATAGTCTTCACCCAAGACATTCAACAATACCAAATATGCAATACAAATTTGAATCGTACTCTTTTCCCTTCTCTCTAGTTTCTCCCATTCTTCCCTCGACATACTCGTCAGAATGGTTTTGGGGCTCATAGCTTCCCACTATTCTCGATCTACAAGGGGATATTCCATCTTAAGATTCCAAAGATAAAAAAAAATTGGACATTGATTTTTTCGATCTCTATCCTTAAACCGCTATCCATTCTTTCAAGCACAACTTTAAACGTCATTGACTTACAACTCCCACTGGACCTAGGTTTAACTCAGATCCAAGATCTACTTAAACTTTCTTTGATACAAATTGTATAAAGAAACAAACAAGCTCTGATACCACTTGCTGGGAAACTTAACTCTTACACTATACCAACTAGGAAAGAGAAGACATATTTAAGAGGAAGATAATTGAAAAACACACAATACACAAATATTTTACCCTACAAACCCAAAACCAGGAAAACCAACATTCCTTGATTGTATTATTCAATCATTGAATCAAGAGTTACATGACTAACCTTGGTCTACACCTAATACACAATTGCTATCATACTCTCTTTCTTTACACAAGAACAACCCTACCACCAATTTGGCTTGCATCCACATGACCAACAATATCACCATGAATGTTGGGTATGTGTTATATTCTTTGCACGAGTAGTAGTGTCTGCATTGTGTCGGGCGCACAGGGGGGAAAAAGCCCCCCACACTCTGGTTTGGTGGCAACGCCCCCAAGAAAATTTTTTCTGCCTCGAGAAATGTGTCACATATTTAGGTGGTTTTTCAGCACATGGGTTCTTTGCTGATGGTTTTCTATTTCTGGTTAAGGAATTAGGGTTGTTGACTAATCCAGGTCATTGGGTTAGGGTTTTGGATGGTGTTGGCTCCTATAAGTATATTTTTATAACCCTAATTTGCACCATACATGATTACCTAGCATCGGGCCATCTCAGATTCCTTCTTTGCCAAAACACTACTGAAAAACTCTCCTAAAAACTCCATTTTTAAAATTCCACGCTAGCTGACCCACTACAGCCCGCGTGGATCTACATTGTCCATGCTAGCTGGCCCACTACAACCCGCGTGGACCTTCAGAAGCACGAAAAAGGAAAGTTTCCGATGGAACACACATCTTTGGGTGAGTTAACTGAATCTTCCGGCCATGCATGGCCGAGGGTTCGTCCAAATACCTAGCTTCTTCTAGCCTATAAAAGAAGGGTTAGGGGTCCCATTTGGAGGAGGAGAATAAGAGTAAAGAAACTCTGCCCAATT
>ML777077.1:533951-554682 GCA_009831015.1 Picea engelmannii | reverse complement strand
GTGTACTAAAACAACTGACAACAAGTGGTCACCACAACTTTATGACTTATTCGGTAGGTAAACACTCTAGAGGGATTGAACTACCTCAAATTTCTAGTAACCCGAAGTCTCAGAGTGTCGAAGCTCCAAAGTAAGATTTGACCATCCATTGAGAAGGAAGATTCATAGTCGAGATCCTAAAAGCGCACAATGAGAAGGCCAGTAAAAAAACATCTTGCTGAGGTTGCATGGACTGTCCAATCAACCACAGATTAAGACATAACCATCCGATCTACGAGTAAATAGATAATACATACTTCGATGGTATTTTCTCTGGAGGAGTTGGAACGCTGCAAAAATTGGAGTCCCGAAGCTCCAAAATCCTGAAATAAATGAGAATCGTCTACTCAAATGCAGATTAAGTCCTGGTCATCGATTTGTTTGAAACCTCTGGACAAGATATGATCATCCATCTAATGGAAGAATGAATATCGACCATCTGATATACTTCAGCCAAGTGTAATCTGGGAGGATTGAATGACTGCAAACGAATGAAGTCCTGAAGGATGAAATACCAGAGAACCTGGTTCCAACACCAGTCATGTGATAAGGTAAAGAAGCTAAAGGGGCTCGAAGTAATAATCCCTTGGACGCTTGAATACGGTCCCATGTAGAAGAGTAGGGGTGGAACAAGAAGCTCTAGGAACAAACACTTAAATGGCTAGGCCCGTGGTTTTGAACTCACGGTCATTTAAACATTGGGTTGAAAGAAGAACCTCATACAAATTTCCTTTCTGTAAACAACTCAAGGTTGGTAGAGTATTTTGATAGATAATTAACAACATAACAATACAAAGAATCGGTAAAAGATCGAATATGATCTGTTGGCGAACTGAGGACACAACAGAAGCATGGGAACAATATAATGAGTCGATCCATATCTGTGATCAACTAATGAGGACAAATGAACCAATACACAATCATGATTAAGAGATACTTAAATCATGAGCATTGTAAATAAATAATAAAAAATAAAAATGATATTATTTAAAGTTTAATATTATCATTTGAATGAAAAGGTATAATGGTTCAATGTCAAAAGACACAATGTTTCAAATTCACACCAGTTGGAAGACTATATAAACAAAGAAGTATGGTGAACAAAACATGTAGTTGAATTTGTTGAAGTATATATATTTATATATAATGGATTGAATAAAGGTTCATTCTATCAGGTTGGTGCATGTTTAAAAGCCGGGTCTTGTATGAGAATTGGATTCCTCACATCTTAGTTGGATCTGAGATCAACAAGATGGGTCTTGTTATGAGGGTTGGATTCCTCATTTCTCGGTTGGATTTGAGAACTACAAGATGGGTCTTGTAACAAAGATTTGGGTCTCTCATAATTGTTTGAAGATGAAGATTGATATTATGTATCCATTCAAGTTAAATAAATAAATAAAGTATTTATTCTTTTATATATTGGTTGAGAAAATGAAATAAATATACGTTGTTCAATTAATTCATGAAAAGTGGAAAATTTTCCAAAGTTTTGTGACACTGATTCACCCCCACCTCTCAGTGTCAAGTGTACATTTCACTAGCTTACCACAATCAAGATAGTCTAAAGGGATCATTCTATTTTCAAAAAATCTAAAAAAGGAGGCTTTTGAAATCACCCTGCAACTTATCTAAGAGCTATATATGCACATTGTAATTTAATGTATTTTAATATTGTTACACTATATCCCTCTTCAAACATAAAAAAACATTTTCCTTACTATCCTATCAAGAAGTATACACAAACTTACCATCAAGACCCTAAAAAAAGTTACTAGAAACGTGAATAAATTCTAAAACCTTATACTTCTATATTCATGACAGAGTGCCTCAACTAGAAAGAAAAAAGTCATTAGATAATAGGAAGAATCACTTCAAGCTAGATGGATTCGTCCTTTGACTCCTCTATTTTCCATGTCCCATGTGCCAATTATAAACCCTCTTTAGAGAATTGATCTACCTAAAAATTAAGCTCTTTGTAGATATGACAATATGATTTTTTTATGAAATGGGCCTCCAATATTTTTAATTGTTTGAAAATTGAATTCAAAATCAAACTCTCCTTTTTTAATAGACCTCTCATCCAATTTATGACTACCATGGAACCATACATAACCCGCAAGTTTGGAACATTGGAATTTTCATCACATCTTAAAATGAGTTTTAGATCCATTAGTTCAGTAAAATTATTAGAACCCAATCCAATTCTTGCTTCAAAATTAATGAATGAGTATCATAAATAAAGAGAGTCCCCATTGAACCACATAAAATTGGGGTCCCTTGCATTGCTCCATAAGAGTATCCCTAGGCATCAAATTTATCTACTAGAGATGCACCAATTTGTCTCAAGGGTTTTGAATTTACTATGGTATTCAAACCTTGAAATCAAAATAAACCTAAGCTGCACATTGAAAGGTAAGAATTTATTTATCCCTAAAGATAATATAGTTTTGTGCAAGAAAAATGCCCCAATAGACCACTAAGGGTAGATCCCTAATTTTTTTTAACTCTTTTATTTCAAACCGAGGCTTCAAACAATTTTCCACCAATTCCCCTAGCCACACATGTCTATATCCAACCATATTTTCCACCTCAACACAAACCAATCTAGCATAGGTGCATTTTACTAACAAATGGGTGATAGTTTCTTCATCCAACTTAAAAGTGAACACCTACCGAACCCTTGCCTACTTCTCATCTACAAATGGTTTGAATTAAGTATCTTGTCTCTCAACACCATCCACATATAAACACATGTCTTCATATGACCTGTTGGCACAGGGGAAAACCCAAGGTTCAATGCTTCACAACGCACCAACAAAACCCTAACTATCGACCCTTTAGACAACACCTGCGAAGTAGATGAAGTATCACCCGAGGTAGAGGTAAGGATGGTTGCAGGACTCAGGTGTCTACAACCAAGCTGGGACATAGATCTGTGATTACAACAATTAGTAGAGCACTTAGACAACAATATGAATTAGTTCATGAGTCTCATTCACATCGAAGATTAAACCCTTATTACATATCAATGCAACAATAATAAAGATCAAGCACTTTAAATCACTTAGCACATAACATTAGCTCAGATATAACATTCATTTATCTTTAATACCATTAAGCACTAAGCAATAATCATCAAATGCATTCATCATACATTATAACAACAAGACTAAGAAAATAAACAACATAATCCACATCACACAAAGCACATAAAGACACAAGATATACGTGGTTCACCCCAGTGTGGGGCTACGTCCACCAACTTCTTCTTATTCTTGATTAGTATTCAATATTATTGCATTCATCACTCCTGTGCACAAAGCCACAAAACCAAACTCTACAGAGGATAGGAGATCTGCGCGTTGCGCACCAGATCCTCCTTCCCAAAATCAGGTCAAGGCATAGAGCCTCACTCTACACAGTCTATTTGCACAAAGAAACTTACAACCTCTTGCACTAAGCCAACATTAACACTTACAACATACTATCCACATGGCCAACCACCTAGTTATGCTTCTTACATTTCTTAGCTACTTATTTATACATTTACAAAAAGGCCTAAACATGGGTAAACCCATGGGCCAACATCCCAAAACCCATTACATAAACCCTAGTAAACCCTTTGTTGGGTCCACAAGCCCGCAAAATGAGTGAGATCCCGTGATCTCAGCTCTGCCTGGGCACTCCATCTTCGACTAGCTTGTTGAAGTCTGAAAAGTGGTCAAACATGACCAATGTTTCCTCAAACCTTGGTCAAGGTCCAATATGACCCCAACACTCACCTATGACTCATCTATAGTCACTTAGATCTAGGCAACACTACTTCAAAGGACTCAAGATTAGCTCGAGCTACCTCAACTTGCTGCTTCACCAGAGCCTCTTGCTCGACGAACTCCTGAATCACTTGCTTTGTAACAGGCCCTTCCAGGTGTTGTTCCACTGTCGCAACCACTTGGTCTAGCTGCGAGCCTTGTCCTTCAATCTCTTCAAAAACTGTGCAGGCATTGTCCTGCACCGACTGTAGTCTCTATGTAAATTCCATGGCTCTGCTATGGATGGTAGTAATCTGTTACTGTATTTCATGCTGCTCCTGTGATCTCTTCGTTCACTCGACCACAATGAGTAGCTTCATCTGTGCCTACACAATGGATGCCTACTGCTGTGCCTCCTGGAGATGTGCTTCTAGTTTCCTCAGCTCCAGATCTTCTGTGAGGCATTCATAGGTTTGCGCACTTCGATCACTCAAATGCTTACATTCTAAGGCGAGGACCTTGATCCTTCCAATTACGCTCTTAGCGGCTTCCTCCCTTTGGTCACACACTTCTTGCGGAGTGCTTGACACTACTTGGAGCTCTAACTCCATTATCCTTGCTTGAAGCTGCTGAATGGTCTTAGTGAGATTCCCCACTTGCATCTCGATTGACTCTGGTTCCTCCTATGCCAAGCCCGACATAGAGTGGAGTGCTTTAGTCACCACTTCTTTGATCGCAGTCTTCTCTACGAGAAACTGGTCTTTTTCTTTCTGTATCTTCACATTGTCCTCCTCGAACATCGCCCAAATTTTATATTTCTCCTTCTCGTAGGTGGTTACATAGGATTGCGCAACTCATAGTTTCTCTAAGACCTCCTCCTTTTCTTTCTTCAATACTTCTGTACCTTGTTCCTTTTCTTCTTAGACTAGCTTAAGATGAGCCTCTATTGCATCTGCTAGTCTTCATAATTGGGTGGGCTCATCCCCCAATTCTGCAATCTTCGACGAAGAACGCGCAGTAGGAACTGCGCGGCTCGAATGGATGGCTTGTTGTATGTGCTTCAGCTCCTTCTCGATTCTTTCATATAACATCTCCTACTTTGATCCATATCATTGTAAGATATCCTCTGAATCATCCTCTGCAGCTGCGATGATTAGATTGACATCGTCCACTATGAGCATGGCCTTCATCTTGGGCTTACTAGTGCATGTCTTATTTCTTGCAGAAGGCTTCTGCGGGGAAACCTTTCTTTTCTTTGATGTTTCTTCCTCGGTAGGGGGGTCCTTCAGCAGTGTAGCTTTTCCTTCTTCTTGTGTTTCTACATCATCTCCTCCTCCTTTTCCATTGCCTTGGTCTTATCCTCCTCCATTTGGCGATCCAGATCCATCTTCTGCAGAGGCATTGTCCTCCTCATCAATTTCTTGGACTTCTACCTTTTTCTTCTTTTTCTTGGCGCTACTCTCCCCAACATGCTCAACTCGGGTGACCAAGGGGCTTCCTATGATGTCCGTGTCGGAGAGCTATGCATATTAAACCGGTACAAGGAACTCTGTCGACCATTCTTTGGTGATCTCCTCCATATCTTCGTCGGTAAACTTATAATATGACTGCAACTCCTCCTTTCTTTCATCCCTATGGGTAGTGATATAGATAAAGTGTTGATCTACGCAGAACTTTGCTAATGGTCTATACTGGTGCAATGTGTTTGGTGTCATGCATGGAAATGCCTCAATAGCACGCTTCAACTGCTAGTAATAGGCATGGAACACAACATTCGACTGCCACTGCTTCGACGTATCATTTGTATACCACAAGGTGGAGAACCTCGTGGCCAATGGCTCCGATGGCTAAAATTCTGGAAATGTCGCTCCTTTTGGCATTTTCCAAGTGACAAATGCGATTAATACAAGTAACCAAATGAAATGGAATTCATACCACTGATCCTGCGCTTCGCGACAGTCTTTCTCTAGCTTGTTGACAAGGTAACTTGCCCAGTTCATTTGCATACACTCTACGCACTTCCCAGCGAGGTCCACTACGAACCCAATAACCTGTGTCAGATGGTTCTTTTTGATGATATTTACAGCTATAAGTTGGCAAGCGAGGTGCACTTCGCCATCCCAGATAGAGGCTACATTGTAGCCTCACTTTCCCTTTTCTACATCGCCATAATCCTCCTTTATGCACTGTGCCAAGGAGCAATCTGAGGCCTTCCCTGGGTAGAATTGTTGAGGGTTGGGGCCCTGCATTTTCAGCTCTGTAATCAAGTGGATCAGTTCCGGATCCATAGTGATGCGCCTATCGAGCCACATATATCCTCCATGGTAGCACGACAAGAGGAGTTTAACGTAAGCGTTAACCTCCTGATGTCGACAGAAGTGAGGGATCATCATTACATTCAATATCGTTGACTGCGTGAGCTCCTTAATCCATGGCTGGGAGACTATGCGCAACTTCTTCCTAGTCGTCTTCATCAAATACCTATGGGGCATGAGCATGACATAGTTCTTTCTGTTGCCAAGATTAAAGTCATTGTTCTTCAGGGCTGGGATTTTTCCTAACTAGGGTCCAAATATGCGTATCCCCTCCGAGATGTATGTAGTGATCAACATATACTCAAAATCACGTGGGATCTTGTCGCGGTTAACCGCACCAGCCAAAGGTGGTATGTAATATGGAAATACCTACAGGATCTACTTCGCGTTAGCTAGATCGTCGCGGTGCTTACTTCGCTTCTCAGTTGCGGTCCGGCTAGAACGACGTCCAGTCGAAGGGGATGCTTGCAGTCCCCTAGTTGATGATGCTTGTATTCTTACAGACATAACTCTCTCAGCCATGAGCTCCACGAGAATATCCTCCATAGAATTCTCTAACGCGCTAGGTTCTCCTGTCATTCACACTTATAACCAAATAAATCGGGTAGGCAAACGAAAAAGCGAGGCAATCCAACAGATGGCGAGGTATAGAAATCACAACACGATATATAATCAATTCTCTATTAGCTTGGATAATCAAGATTGGAAAAAAGTGGCCCTGACACAACGTCCGATGGGTTAAATAAGCAAGCGTCATAACAGATTCCTCCAATGGGTAGGAATGTGTCCATCAATGCGAATCTATCCATTATGGTGCGGTCTCAATGGTCCATTTGCTCATAACTACGTTTTCTAGCCGTTTCAGGGTGTCATTCTAACGGTCGGGATGCCTCCAACGATCATATAGCTTCGCCATGGCGAAGTCCCATTCTGCGTGGTTCTGCTATTCTGGCGAGGTTCAAGTTTTGTAGATATTCCTCCTGCGAAGTCTTCCTTCTGTTCTATGTAGCTTCCCACAGCTTAGATTTCTTCTTATTAAGATTCCTAGCCTTTTTTCCTGTAATTTGAGCATCTCTAATAATTTTTGGACTCCTCTTCCCATTTTTATTCTTATTCTCTCCTGGTGAAAGGACTTCGCATTGCTAATTTTCTCTTACAGATTCTGAGGTTAATGTCCCTTCCCTTACTATTTCTGGGGTGGCTATACTTTTTTCTTGCATAGACAGGTTCTTCAAGTCTTCCTGCGTTCTTTCAACTTTGATAGCTAATTCTCTTTCCCTTTGTTGCTTCGACTTGTCCTCTTGTTCTTCTACTAGTCACTCTATTTTTCTAGTTATGAAGTCCCTTAGTTCTTGATTTTTATGTTCTGTAGATTCCTCCTTTGCTTTCCTTCTGATATGATCCTTCTCAATCCAAGTATGTCCTAATAAAAGTGGAAAAGGGGCGTTGTTCTCAACAAATTTAATGACTTCAAATTCTTCTTCAGTCGCTGTTTCATGAGAAATCATAGGTATATTAGTAACTCTTCCACATAGGGTTATCATCTTTCATTTAAAAAAACCTATCCTTCCCAATGAAGGTATCATAGTAGGTCTTCCCAAAATTTCCTAAGTTCTTTCTGGCATAATATTCATGTGTGTTTCTTCATCCAATACACGGTTGATGTCGAAGTCTTCTATTCTTGTAACTATGCGCTTTTTTCTTTCAGGATTTCTGGTAAACTGATGTCTTTGTGATCATCCATTACTTATTTTAACTATACTAACATAGTCTGATCTTTCTCTTTATGATTCTCTCATATTATCTTATCCTCTTGACTTTCTTCAGAGTTTTCTTATCTCGTGTTCATCTTTTCAACTTTAGCAATCATTCTTGGAAAATCCTCAACCTCATGACCAATAAATTTACATCAAAGACAAATAAGACCTGTACCAGGGCATTCCTTAGCAAGATGTCTTAGTCTTCTACAATTATAACACAGTGTCAATCCTCTCCTTCTTTTAAATGATCCCCAACCTCTCCTGTACTACGCATTGGGATCACGGTGTTGGACCAACAATCTGCAAAAATTATTTTTAGGTTCCTGCATCCACTTATTAGTCCAAAAATTATTTCTATGCATAGGAATAACATATCTTTCTCTATTTCTATCAAATTTATTTAGATCAACTCTTTATTATAATTGTGCCCTACTATTTAGACTAGGACAAAACCTATCAAACATACCTAGATTCATGCTTTCGAAGCAAAAATTTCCATTTATCTTACCCTTACTTGAGCACAAAGATTTAAGATCTTACCTCTTTTCTTTAGATCAGGTCTCTTTCTTAGCACAGAGCTTCACAAGTCAATTAGAATTCTGTGCACTACAACAACAGAGGTATGCACATAGCTTTATTTTTTTCTTCAGTTCTCAGCAATCACAGTTTCAAGTCCTAACAACAGAACCATTTGTTGGCACAGGGGCAGACCCAAGGTTCAACGCTTCACAACTCACCAAAAAAAACCTAACTACCGACCCTTTCGACAACACCTATGCAGCAGATGAAGTCTCACCCGAGGTAGAGGTAGAGAGGGTTGCAGGAATCAGGTGTCTACAACCAAGCTGGGACACAGATTTGTGATTACAACACTTAGCAGAGCGCTTATACAACAATATGCATTAGTTCATGAGTCTCATTCACATCACAGATTAAACCCTTATTACAGATCAATGCAGTAATAATAAAGATCAAGCACTTTCAATCACTTAGCACATAGCATTAGCTTGGATCTAACATTCATTTATCTTTAATACCATTAATCACTAAGGAATAATCATCAGATGCATTCATCATACATTATAACAACAACACTAAGAAAATAAACAACATAATCCACATTGCACAAAGCACATCAAGACATATGATATACGTGGTTCACCCCAGTGTGGGGCTACACCCAAAAAATTCTTGTTCTTCTTGATTAGTCTTCAATCTTCTTACATACAGTCGCTCCTGTGCACAAAGCCACAAAGCCAAACTCCACAGAGGACAAGAGATCTATGCACTGCGTGCTAGATCCTCCTTCCCAAAATCAAGTCAAGGCACAAAGCTTCACTCTACATAGTCTGTTTGCACAAAGAAACTTTCAAAATCTTGCACTAAGCCAACATTAGCACTTACAACATACTGTGCACATAGCCAACCACCTAGTTATGCTTCTTACATCGCTTAGCTTCTTATTTATACATTTACAAAAAGGCTTAAACATGGGTAAAACCATGGGCCGACATCCAATAACCCGTTACATAAACCCATTTTTGGGTCCACAAGCCCACAAAATCAGTGAGATCCCATGATCTCAGCTCCGCCTGGGCGCTCCATCTTCGACCAGCCTGTCGAAGTCCCAAAAGTTGTCAAACGCGACCAATGTTTCCTCAAAACTTGTTCAAGGGCCAACATGACCTCTAAGCTTCCAAAAGTGCTTCCACCACCATGACACTTCTTCTTTCTATGCATTAGAGAACATAGATGTGTACCCAAGGTTCACAATATATTCTCCTAGAATAGTATTGTTGGACCAAACCAAACTATTTACCTCATCCCATTTATTACATGGATTCCAGACAAAGTTTCCACATAAGACTACCAATGTGATATATTCTCTCTTGCCAATCCCAACACTTATGTTGACCTCCACCCTTAATGCTACATGCTTGTTGAAACAATATCAACTTCCTAGGAGAGTGTATAATTTCTCATGCCCTATACATTTTCTATATCTGAAAACCTATAAGAATTCCCATAACCTATTGAATGGTTTTCCTTAATCCTTACTCTCTTTCCATTACCCACTTTCCACACTAGTCAATTTCCTACCAAGGAAAAATACTAAGAAATTGCTTATCAAACAATAGAAACATTAAATTAAGTATTGAGGGGATTCTATAGTCCAACATATGAGATATCATTTTTAGGATTATCTACATAAAGTAAATCATTAATACATGACCCATATCCATGAGTATTAGTCAAAACTAACCAATTTCTCATTATTTTGAAGAGTCCACCAAGTACTCGTTGCATCTGATGATGTTCAAGGGGTGAAGAAGTGGGATTGAAACTAACAAAATGATTTGCATAGCATCAATCATCACCTCTAGGTATTGTACATGATAACTGAGACTTCCTAGGAGATCACCCATCCCAAGACTCATATGGATCAAGTGCACTTAACTATGAAGTTTTCATGACAATCAAGTCCAATTAGATTACTACACCATTTTCATTTAAACCTTAGCAAGTATTATCCCTTATGGACTATTATGTTAGACCTCCCTTAACTCTTTTATTTAAGTATCGAGGAGTTATCCCAATCCAACGTATAAGATATCATTTTTGGGAATATCTTCATAGAGTAAGCCATTAATATATGACCCATATCCACCAGTATTAACCACAACTAACCAATTTCTCATTATTTTGAATAATCCACATAACACTCATTGTATCGAGTGATTCTCATAGGGGTGAAAGGTGGGATTGAAACTAGAGAAATGAATCACATAGCATCAATCATCACCTTCAAGGCTTTCACTTGGTAACCAAGAATTCTTGGGAGGTCACCCATCCCAAGAATCATCTATCTCAAGCATGTGTAACTGTGGAGTTTTCCCCACATCAAGCCCACTTAGCTTGCTACCCCATCTACAAAACCTTAACAAGTATTGTGCTTTACAAACTATTCATTTATAGATCCCATGACTATTTTATTTAAGTGTCGAGGGGATTATGCAATACAACGTATGAGATATCATTTTTGGGAGTATCTTCATAGAGTGAGAAATTAATTTATAACCCATATCCATGAGATTTAGTCACAATTGACTAATTTCCTATAATTTTGAATAGTCCACTTACCACTCATTGCATCAACCAATTCTCACAAAGGTGAAGAAATAGGATTGAAATTAATGAAATGAATCACATAGTATAATCATCACCTCTCAGGATTGCACCCAATAACTAGGGCTTCTTGAGAGGTCACCCATCTGAAGAGTTATTTGGCTCAAGCATGCTTAATTATGTATTTTTCCCCATAATCAATCTCACCTAGCTTGATACCCCTTTTTCAAAACCTTAGCAAGTGTCGTGTTGTATGAGCTATTCAATTAGAGACCCCTTCACTCTTTTATTAAAGTATTGAGGGGCTTCCACAATTCAACATATAGGGCATCGATTTTCTTATTATTTGTGTAGATTAAGTCATTAATATATGTCCTATATCCATTAGTACATTAGTACTAGTCACAATTGACCAACTTATCATGATTTTGAATAGTCCACTTAGTACTCATTACATTGGGTGACGCTCACAAGGGTGAATAAGTAGGATAAAAACTAGAGAAATGAATGGCATAACATAAATGATCACCTTTGGGGATTACACCTAGTAACCAAGACTTCCTAGGAGGTTAAGAATCCTCTACCTTAAGCATGCTTAACTGTGGATATTTCCCCACAATCAAGCCCTATTAGCTTTCTACCCCATTAATAAACCTTAGCAAGTATTTTGATTTATGAACTATTTGATTAGATCTCCCTAGACTCTTTTATTTAAGTATTGAGGAGCTTCTATATTCCAACATATTATATATCTTGATGCAGGAGCATCGAGAGCATGGCTACGGGTATGTTGAAAACCCAATATGAGGATGATGGGGATGGTTATGCAGGGGGAATAAAGCTACATGTATACAAAATCATGATGGAAGAATGGTTGATGAACCATGTACGAGAAAGAGTTTCCTAGAGAACCGACAGATAGAGCGGTTGGTGACCCATGTATTCCAGTAGATGACTACTCTTTTATATGGACTTCAAAAAATATTGTTTATGTTTGTAGGTACAAGATGAAGAAGATCATGGATGAAGAAGGAAGATACCAAATATTGAATAAGAATGAAGATGAAAACACGACCAGATAAGATTAAAGATGATGATGTCCTAATGGAATCACAAGTATTGGTTAGTGGGGAAGTATGATGAAATAAATACTACTTGTGATCACAAATAATTAATAAATTAAATGATGGATTTGAGGTAGACTAATTATAGAATTCTACGTGAGTGTGAGAGATGAGGGAAATTGAGTGGAGTTTAGGGATGGAGATCTCTTGAGATATTCATGGAGGTGAGTTGAGAGATTCATGGAGATATTGTGGAGGAAGTTGTGGAGATAGTTATGGAGATGGTTTGAATCAACAATCTGATTATGTAATAATTGTTATGGTCACCTATTGTTATAAAAGGGACCATTTGTACACTAAATGGATATACGAGAGTGATGATTTAATATAATTTCCCCTTCGGGGTTTTCTTGAGCATAAGCTCCAAGTGTCCCTTGATTTACTTTGTATATAGTTAGAGGGTGTGTGTAGTGGTATCTGGTGGCTTCCATCATTTGGTATCATATCTTTTATCTCTTTGTTCTCTTGTTTCATCATTCTATATGCTGCTTCGATTGGCAAACCCAAGGTAATACTTACAAGTACAAATTTGGATGATTTTCCTATAGAAGTTAAAGATATGTTGAAACTTTAGCCTTTAAGGCTTCAAGAGACTCCAACAGATGAAGAACCTCAGTTTGGTCCATTTCCAAAATCATACCAGTAACTTTGGCTGCTTGCTCGTGTTCCAACTAATCCACCAAAGGGTATAAGCTTTCTCCAAGAAGCGTTTGTTGTTGTTCCGGAGTTTCATTTGCAAGAGTTGAAGCCAAAGCTCCAATACGTATAGGCTATGAATTGGTTGTCTTAGTCCCACATAATGGAAGACCGCCCATGTCTAATGGTGAAGGATGCAAAGAAATCAAAAGAATGAAGCAAAAAAATGAAGACACAATGAAGCATCAAAAGTGAAGTAGCGGAAGCATGGTCGACAAAGAAGAAGTAAGAAAAGCAATTTATAAATAAAATTGTTGTGTTATTTGATATGTAGATACAATGAATCCATGAAGTATGACATCCCTAAGAATTTTAATGGTACTCGAATAATATATTAATAATGGTCTTGGTCATATGTATAAAGGCTAGATTAGCCTAAAATGAAAGTTGAAAGTGTATGTACCTGAGTCAATATTCATATAAGCATGATGAGGCATGTATTCCCCATAAATTGTTAAGTGTTTGGTACTCTAAAAACCACTTTGGAATGTAGGGTTTGTGGTAAGTTGAAACCACTAATGTGGTCATAAGAGAGAATTTGTTGAACTGTGTGTAGAATCGTTGATTTGAGGTAGTCTACATCTGACGTAAACACCGATATGAGGTAGTCAACGGGATTTCAAGTCATGAAAAATGGACTTGAGTAAGTTGAGCATGAAACATATACTACAATTCATGAAAAAGGGGCTTACGTGGAAAACTGTGAAACATAATTTTACGAGATGATAGGGAGCTCATGGACAACAATCGATGAAGAGTTTTGTTCCTTGGGAGTCTGATGCAGGAGCATCGAGAGCATTCCTATGAGTATGTTGAAAACCGAATATGAGGATGATGGTGATGGTGATGCAGGGGGAATAAAGGTGTAGGTATATAGAATCATGATGGAAGAATGGTTGATGAACCATGTATGAGAAAGATTTTCCTAGAGAAATGACAGATACATCGGCTGGAGACCCATGTATTCCATTGTATGACTACTCTTTTATATGGACTTCAACAAATATTGTTTATGTTTGTAGGTACAAGATGAAGAATATCACTATTGAATAAGGAAGAGACCAAATATCGAAAAATACTAAAGATGAAAACGGGACCAAAGAAGATTAAGGATGATGATGGCCTTATGGAATCACAAGTATTGGTTAGTGGGGGAGTATGATGAAATAAATCCTATTTGTGATCACAAATAATTAATAAATTAAATGATGGCTTTGAGGTAGACTAATTCTAGAAGTCTACGTGAGTGTGAGAGATGAGGGAAATTGAGTGGAGTTAGGGATGGAGATATCTTGAGATATTCGTGGAGGTGAGTTGAGAGATTCATGGATATATTGTGGAGGAAGTTGTGGAGATAGTTATGGAGATGGTTTGAACTAATAATCTAATTATGTGATAATTGTTATGGTCACCTATTGTTATAAAAGGGACCTTTTGTACACTAAATGGATAAATGAGAGTGATGATTTAATATGATTTCCCTTTTAGGGGTTTCTTGAGCATAAGATCCAAGTGTCCCTTGCTTTTATTTGTATATAGTTAGAGGGTGTGTGTAGTGGCAACTAGTGGTTGCCATCATATATTTTTTGGGTTTATTTGCGTAGAGTAACTCATTAATATATGACCCATATCCATGAGTATTAGTCACAACTAACTAATTTCTCGTGATTTTGAATAGTCCACTTAGCACTCATTACATTGGGTGATGCTCATAAGGGTGAAGAAGTAGGATTGAAACTACAAAAATGAATTGCATAGAATCAATCATCACCTTCAGGGCTTGCACTCAGTAACTAGGACTTCCTAGGAGGTCACCCATCCCAAGACTCCCCTAGCTCAAGCACACTTAACAATGGAGTTTTCCCCACAATGAAACACACTTAGCTTGCTACCCATTTGAAAAATCTTAGCAAGTATTATGCCTTATGAACTGTTCAATTAAAGCTTCCTTGACTCTTTTATTTGAGTATTGAGAGGCTTATGCAGTCCAACATATGAGATATCATTTTGGGATTATTTATTTAGAGTAAGTCATTAATTTATGACCCATATCCATGAGTATTAGTCAAAATTAACCAATTTCTCATGATTTTGAATATTCCACTTAGCACTTGTTACCTTGGGTGATGCTTTTAAGGGTGAAGAAGTGGGATTGAAACTAGTGAAATGAATCACATAGCATTAATCATCACCTCTGGGGATTTCACCCAATAACTAGGAATTCTTGGGAGGTCACCCATCCCAAGATTCCTCTAGCTCAAGTGCACTTAAATATGGAGTTTTCTAAACTATCAAGCCCACTTCGTTCGATACCCCATTTTCAAAACCTTAGAAAGTATTGTTCCTTGTGAACTATTTAGTTATAGTTCCCTTAACTCTTTCATTTAAGTATTGAGGGGATTCCACAGTCCAAACCATGATAAATTGATCAATTGCGACCAATACTCATGGATATGGTTCATAGATTAATGACTTACTCTACACAAATAATCCCAAAAATGATATCTCAGTAGAAACATTTTTTTTATACTTATTTTGACCTCATATCCAATCTACCAAAGAGATATGTTCAATATACTTATGGACAACTACATATTTCCATAAATTGTCTTTGGTAACGAGTCTCCAAATACTTTTTACAACCAAATTTCACCCAAATAAACACATGTTTTTGAGACCCCATCCTCCTTCCTCCTTTGGCTTTGATAATTCTTTCCATTTTACCAATGATGTGCCCTCTTTCTCCTCCTTTCATGTCTATAATAATTTATAGCATTTCCATTTAATATTCTCTAGAACTCCTATGGGTATGGAAGCCAAAGCATGTATGGAGATATTGCCTCCAATATATACTTGACTAATTTCAACCTACCACCTCTTGATAACCACATGTTACACCATAAGTTAATCCTCTTTTCAACTTTTCAATTGGCCAATTCCAATCCTAAATTCCATATTCATTTGGTTTCAAATAGAAACATAGGTATTTTATCCTCGTTTAAAAATATTTTTTTTGAAAAGGAAATTCATGAAGAAATAACCTCTCTTGAGCCTCCTCAATAACATTGAAAGAAATTGAAGACTTGAGCATATTGATATCCATACTAGTGGTTGTACCATACAAATTTATAATCTCCCTTAATTCAGTGGCTTCCCTCAAGGATCAATCATAGAACAAAAGGGCATCCTCAATAAACAAAAGATGGGTTATAAATTGAGTCATACCAACCTTGATTCCTCTAATAGCCTCTATTTTCATGGCTTCTGGGATGGCCTTGTTTAAACCCGCTATTATAAGTAGGAAGAGTACTGGATACAAGGGAAACCTTGTCTCAGACCTCAAGTTGGAGTAAAGAAACTCAATGTTCAACCATTAATTAAAACAAAAAAGGAAATAGAATTCAAACACCCCAATATGAAATTTACCAATTGAAGCCTAAAACCCAAATGTAAAAACATCATTCTCAGACAAATCTAGCTTACTCTATCATAATGCTTTAATAAGTATAGTTTCAAAACCATAGCTGGAATTTTCTTCACTTTGATTAAGTGTAACTCTTCGTGTGCTAGCCCTATTGCATCATGAATTTTTCATCCTACATTAAGGAACCCAAATTGCACTTCATAGATAGCTTCTAAGAAATTTTTCTTACCCTAGAAGCTATAACCTTTGCTATTATTTTATAAATACAATTATAGAGTGAAACGGGCCTGAAGTCAACAAATGTTGATGGAGTGTCCTTATTTGGGATAAGATCTACGATTTTCAAGTTTAAAGGACATATGATATTTCCAATATTCCTAGAATCCTCCATAACCCTTAGCAGATCTTCTTCTATCATTTCATAAAACCCAATAAAAATCTCCATTGTCCATCCATCAAGACCTGGGATTTTTTTATTTTGGAAAGAAGCCAAGATAGTTTTTAATTTATCCTATGAAACCTATTCCAATTAAAAATCATTGGTTTCTTCACTAGAAAACCTAGGAAGTTAGGTGATAAGTTTCATAACTCTACTAAATTATCTCTTTCAGGTGCTTTATAAAGATTTTGGAAATGTGAAACCCATAATTATACAATTTCCCAAAACTTTATGGCTTTATGTGCATCAAGATTTATCATCACATATTATGTTAATAGTTTTCCTATGATTAGAAAATTTGTGAAAGAACTTAGCGTTTTCATCCCCACTAGCTAGCCAAATGGCCTTGTCTTCATGTGTCACTAAGATTCTTTTGTTGCCAATAAATACCTCCTAGTTTTTTCTAAATCCCTTAAGTGGGATTTGAACTCGTTTATAAACACTCAATTTCTGTCATTTACAAAGAAATATAAAGTCCATATTTCCAAGGAAACTAATACTTGATCTATATTTTTAATTTGTTATAGGCCCGTGTACTTGCTTCCATGTTGAATTTTAAACAAGATACAAATTTAAACTAGTAGTGTTTCTCATGGTCACATCAAATATTTTCAACTCATCTTTCACCAACTCAACAAAATCTTAATCCTCAAGCCATGTAGGATTAAATTTGAATGGGTTGGTAGGATTGTTATCTTCCTTTTCTATATGAAATATGATTGTGAGATGATTAAATTATCCCCTTGATTGTACCCAAGAACTAATTATTTACTCAAAAAAAATGATGTTCATTGACAGTAAAAACCTATTAAACCTTTTGTTAAAAGCACCATCTCTTAGTCTATTATTTCACCATGCAGCCATAATCTTAATAGGTTCTACATCAACCAATCCTTCCTCCTCCAACTTGTGAATAAAAAATCCAACCGGGGCATCAATTGTGGTTGTTGGTCACCAAATTTCATATCTTTGAATTGCAAACTTGAGATCCCCTCATATTATCACCCTTTAATTTTAACTAACTAATTTGAAAGAAATGATTCCCATAAATGAATCATCTCTTCATAAGGTTCATAAGCATTGATCACTAGGTAATCCCTCCCCAACTCTAGTGAGAAGAGTTTTGATCCTATGTCTGATACAAAGAACATGAAATTCATAATTCCAAAGAACCTTTTTCTCCATCTAGTGATCAGTCCCCAAATATCCCTATAACATATACAAAAATAAACTCCCAATCCTTCATAATTTTGGATAAATCCCTAGCTATTTTCTACCCCTCCCTCATTGTCTCTTGAATTAGGATTATGTCAAGTTCATGAAAATTTTCCACCAATATCCCTAGAGAATTGTTTTTTGGCATGCTACTGAAATCCTTTATGTTAATGGATAACTAAAGTATGATGAAACTTTTCCACGAGCATACCTTTTTCTAAGGGCCCTTACAATGAATTTTCATTTCCCCACTTAGATATCTTTGAATTCCATGTCCTGTGCATGGATAAGAAAGGGTTTTCTTCCCACATTCCCTTAGGATATTACTCTCCCTACATTATATATGATTCTTCCTTCCACCTCTAAATCTCCACCATTTGCTTTTTTACTTTTTATAGAAGTTTTTAATCCTTTTATTCCATACCCAGACACTTTATACCCCCTACCCTCAGTGGGAAAATTGGAGAATTTTGGAATAATATCCACCAATGAAGGCAAATATTCCTTAGGAATGTTAAGGCGACTAAAATCATTAGTCATGTTAGTCCCTAAAGTTGCACTTGATTGTGAGAGGGCAAGCTAGGGCATCATCAAGTTATTGCAATGGTATTTTTATAAAGGGTTTTCTGAATAGGTTTTAAAAAATGGTTGAAAGCTGGCTCAAGGATTCAATAAAATTATAGCTCAATGTGAAAGGCAAATAAACATCCCAATGGCTTAGTAAATGACATACATTTTAACAGATCAGATGGTAAGGTAAATAAAGAACATAGAATATATGAGTATCAAATTTGTCAACTCACACGTGGATTTCTCATTCCCAAATATCATTAAGAAATAAGAACATGGTACTTGAAAACAATCTTAATTATGAACAAAAATAATAAAATTTTCACCATGTTACTCACAATCAAGAAATCATATGCTTTGCAACAAAATAAATGCATTCAAGTAAGAAAAGAAACAAATAATAATATAAAAAGAAGATATGACCATCAAAATTCCTTTTCCATTTAGTGCCAATATGAAAATATTATCTTTGTCTTATAGTGGAGTCTTTACAAAAATAGCCCTTGAATTCCCAACTGATCGACCCTCATACAATCCTTTCAATGTCTTTTTAAAGCACACAAATTACTCCTGTAGATCCTATTTTTTAGATTACAGTTTTAAAATAGGATCATATCAATTGACTATTTCCTAGGAGAGAAAAACTCATACAAGAAATTCTAATTCCTATAGTGTAGTATGTTTAACAACCAATTCGAATATAGACTAGGTGACAGCTTGATGAAGCTTTGCAAATCCCACAAAAAGAGGAATACTATGTTGTTGAGCTGGTTCATCTGAGATACCAAAAAGTTCTATTTGAATGAAGCACTAAAAACCAAAATTCTCATCTTTACTATCTTGGTAATAGCATTGAGCAATCAAAAACTGTGGCAGACTTTCCTTGGACTGTCATTGTATGATAACTGCAGAAGCTCTGCTGTCCCTATGTTTGAGCTTAGTTGTTAGCACCACATTATTCCAATACAATCTTATATTGGATTCTCTCACCTCCTTTAGAAATGCCTTCTGCTCTTTCCTCTTCCTTTTGAATTCTTGTATCTTTTCATGTTGTTTTTCATTCCATTGCTCTACAAAGGAATTTTCTTTCTTCAATTTGCTAATAAAACCCTGCATCTCTTTTACCCTATCCTTTTCTTTCCTTTCTTCCACCTTGAATTCTGGATATTCTTCTACTGGGGCAGGTATGTTCAAATCTATGTAAGCTTGTGGTTTCCTTAGTTTAATTTCATATTTTGTGGACAACCCAGTGCTAAGTGTTGGAAATGTTTAACAGGTAGCATATGCTTGTCATTGATGGCAAGTACAACAATGAATATGGCATGAATACAGGAAGAATGTAATAGACATGCACCAAAAGTATTTTGGGAAGAAGCTGCAGAGCAACCTCGATAAGATCAGAAGAGATAGTGCAGAGGATGTGTGGTATGTTTTACAGGAAGCGTAAGCTTGTCATTGATGGCAAGTACAACAGTGAAGATGGCAGGATCAGAGTGTGCATCGATGGAAAAACAGGAACAATGTAGGCTCAGGAGGAATTAGCGCAAAGTCGAAATTCTTCCCAGTAAGAAGGATGTGTAAGCTTGGAGGAGAAGCGTCGCTTATCGTTGGATCCCATCCAAAATTCCCGATAGCATGAGGGACGCAAGATATGAATAAAGACAAGAAGTGAGTGCACTGAAGTGGAGGATAGATCTCAGGCGTTAGATCTGAGCGCAGGATCCGACCACTATTGGATCAGGGAAAACTTGCACGGTGTTTAAAGTGCAAATAGAAAATGGGCTCACAAAATCCCGAAAGTAGGAGGACCATCCATCTCAATGGGTTATGTGGACCGTTGATCTGACTCCCTGTCGGGGTTTCGAGGATCGCGAGTTGAAGAAGTCAAAGAATAATAACCACAGGACTCGCGAAATTGCGATATGCGATACCCCGATATAGTCTCGATCGTTGGATCGAGGAAAAATATGGACCGTTGATCCCAGTCCTTGTCGGAGTTTCGGGATCGAGAGTTGGAAATGTCAAATTTTATTGACATCAGGAACCCTGAAATCGCAATGTGTGAAATCTTGACTGAACCTAAACCGTCAGATCAAGATGTGATCTAGACCGTCGACCCAACTCACGACAACAGACCATGTCAGTTAGGGACACGTGGCACAATCAGGTAATGACAAGTGTTAGACTGATTCAATATTTCAGGCACATGTAAGTCATGAATCAGAGTGACACGTGGCAGTATTCAACACATGTCAATCCACGTGTGAC
>ML777077.1:497321-519277 GCA_009831015.1 Picea engelmannii | reverse complement strand
TCTTTTGCCCTACCCAAGATCAAGTTGCAGACATTTTCACAAAGTCTCTTATAGAAGCGAACTTTTCCAAACTTCGATCTATGTTAGGAGTTCAGGAAGTTGTCATTAAGGGGGGATAGGATCTAATGCCTCCTTCCTTCTCCTATTGTTCCATTATTGTAAATCCTTCAATCCTATCCCAAGTTGTTCTTAAGGGGGGATGTTAGGATCTTTAGACACTTAGGAGTTAGTTAAGATCTACTTGGTCTAATATGTCGTTAGGTAAAAGTGTGTTTCTTTAGTATGCTTAGTATGCATTTGTAGTTAGGAAATACGACGGTCTGATATGTTCCTGACATAGAGTGATCCGATGGTTCATACTCTCCTCGATCTTAATGGCCATTGATCATGGATTAACACCCGATTGGTCCATGATCTCTATTTAAAGAGCATGGAGGGTCATTTGCTAATGATCGATTGTGAGAAACTCTCTTGTAAAATCTCTCTGTAATTTTTTTCTTTGCATTAATAAACTGCTCCAAGTGGCCGCATTGGCTGGGGCCGTGGATGTTTCCCCGTAGGGGTTTTACCATGTGAAAACATTGTTGTGTTGATCTTTGATCTGGTTATGTGAGTGGTTACTGAAGGTGTTCGTCCTCTGTTGGAATACCTGTGTTGTCGAACAAAGATGAACTAGAGAAAATATGCCTTTGCATGTAATGTACCTATGAATGATCAACAGAGAAGTATGCCATTCTTTCCTCACCCAATTGTGTGGGATGCCTTGGCTCTAATTGGGGTTTTTATTTTCTAGAATTAAAAAATGATTTACAAACTCCATAACTAAATTTTGTTTCTTCCACCATCTTTCCCCATATATTGGTAACTTGCAAGCTTTAGCTATGGAATGCTCTGTCACGTGCATGAGGAGTTTACCAACCACATATTCGAAACCATCGAAATTATGTGCAAAGATCATAGAAATATGCTCGTCATGACCCTAAAATGTCGAGAAGAAGTCGAACCAGCCTGCATCTTTAAACTTTTGTGCCATATGAGGAAAGGATTCAAGTAATTATGTCCCTTTTGGCTCCAACCTGGTTATATGCCCACTCTTTTTGGGTACCATGACACTGATACAATTCTATAGAAAATTTATGAGAATGTCGAGGGTTTGATCACCAACATTCAACGGTTGTTGAATTCTGAGAGTTGTCTGTTTACCTACAAATCATGTATAGAATGATAGACATACTAAAAATAGGTGAATTATGATTTCATACATATGGAATAATAATCAGGCGTGTTGATTTGATGTCAAGGTGGTGAGTACAACTGATCCAGAATGGATCTGGAACCAAAATGGGTCCAAGAAGGCCTAAAACTCAAAGTGCTCATAATCGCTTCAAAATGGACATGTGCGTAGTTCTTGTCATTATGAACCCATCGCAACTTGAACGGGCTCAAACAGACGTCATATGTGAAATATATTGCGGTCTGTTCATTTTTCCAAACAAGCAAAATTTTGATGACTGTACAATCCATACAGTCCATACAGTGCTGACGTGGCAATTGACTATATAGGTTATACGGCCATATAGTGACGTGGTAGGTACAGTGACATGCTGACTGGGCAGACAGGTGGTCGAATCATGCTCTAACATGTGGTAGTTAGTGGGAAAGTGTAATGGTGCCACATGGCCCAGTCCTGGGCTTCCACATGGCACCCCTCCATTGGTTAGCAGTTGGGAAAAATTGTATAGACTCCATGAAAGTCAAACCCATGACCTCCGGTCTGGGTCGGGGCATTTTGGCAAGGTCGGGCTACCAGCCTGCCCACATTGTTGCTTATTCTATATAGTGTAAAACTTATATTTAAGTTGCAATGGGTTGTCTGTTGGTGGAGAATAGGGATAGGGCTAGTCCCCAACCCCCGATGCTACCATACAACCATGTCATGAGACCCTTGTGTTATACTTTGGGCATGGTCCATTATCAACCCCCGACACAACAACATAGAACCAAAACATGTGACCTGGACCTAAGCTCTCAACATTTGGCGCGGATTTATGGGTTAGCGTCGGTCGACCAGGCTAGCCCACCAACCAGGGCACATAACCAGGATCTAAACAATCAAGGGTCTAACCTCTTTGGGATCGCATGGAGGCATAGGGGTCGAGCATATGGCCATGCGACCAGGGTTTAACGCAGACCGGAGCTAACAGCCAGGGCACTAGCCCTGATCTCGGCCACATGGCAGAGCACATGCGACCAAGGGCCTAGAGAAAATGGACCGTGCCTTATTATTTTCCAAATTTTGGGTTTTGACCTTATTTTAGTGGATTTTTAGCTGATTTTTAGTGATTTTTGAGGATTTTTGGCCCTCTGAAGGGGATCTGAGCCCAATTTGAGGCCAAAAAGTTGGGGGGAAGTTGGATTTCGACCCCCAACTTAGAATCTATATAAATCAGAGGTTTTTGATAGTCCAAAAAAGTTCATAACATGAGAAATTTTGTAGAATTGTGAAACCAAAGACATTTTTATGTAGGGAAGCCATTTAGGAGAGGAACTTTGCTGGCCAATTCCGGGAGCTACGCTTATCCCTTTTCAGTTCTTTCAATTGTGTTGGATTCTTGAGGTCAAGAAGAACACATCCAGACCAGTTTGTAATCAATTTGACACTTTTCTAATGTAATTTTGAAGCATTTAAGAGAAATAAGAAAGCCTCACCCACTGAGACAAAGGCCCGAAGACGTAGGCGATCTTGTCGAACTCCATTAACAACTTTGTTGTTATGTTTTGTTGATTATTTTTGCTTACTTTAATATATTCATTTCTTATTATGGCTGCCATGTTATATCATTAATTCTTCCTCTTTCTTCAATTCCTAAATGGTTAATGAACTCATGCTTTAAAACTTAACCATAGTCCTTAAAATATCTTTTCGGATCAAGTGGTATCAAAGCTACTTGACGGTTGGTTTTGGAGTTTGAATTATTACCATGGAAAAGATGAATCATGGTGAAGGCGAGCTTGTTGAAGAGAATCCTGAGATTGGATCGAGAAAGAGAAATTCTCAAAGTGAGAAGATGGCATCAGAAGAGGGACTTTCTCATGAGGAGAAATAGTTTTGAAAGACTTTCTTCACCATGTCAGAGATGATGAAGGTTTTATACGAGGATTACTTGGAACAAAAGAGACTGATTCTAGGTGAATATTCAAAGGTCAAAAGTAAAGAAGGAGAGGATCCTCCTCAAACTCCTTCTTCACCTCTTTCTTCTCCATCAACTTCTTCTTCTTCTTCAAGTTCAAGTTCTAAGTCGACTGCAAGAAAACATTCACATAAACATAAACAAGAAATTCCTTTACTTAAGCTTGATGTGAAATTTGAATTACCTATGTATGATGGTGAAGTCAATGCAGAGAGGCTTGATAATTGGGTCAGATAGATGGAGGTTTATTGTAGTGTATAAAAAATCAAGAATGAGGCAACTCAAATCAAGTTGGAATCAGTTTGACTTGCAGGAAAAACACTCATCTGGTGGAAAAGAAAGTTTCAAAATGGCACACAACAAGTGGGTAATGTATTTCCATCATGGCAAAGTTTTGTTTCTGCACTTAGAAAGAAATTTTATCCTTTGGGTTATAAAGAGAAGGATTTAATTTATTGGGAAGGTATTAAAATAAGAAAAGGACAAACAATGCAAGAATACATCGATGACTTTCGTAAGATGGCATTGATATTAGATATTCCTTTTCATACCCAAGAAACTCTTATGAAGTATATAGGAGGTTTACCTGCATACATTCGTAACACTGTATTTATGTTTGGACCTACTAATATTGATGAGGTTTCTGTTCAAGAAACATACATTGAAGCAGGGAAAACAAGAGTTGGTGTATCAGGGGAATCATCTTCGAGAAAAGAGGACAAAAGGAAGTGGAATGGAAAGAAGTAAAATTCAGTGGAAAGAAGGGAAGAGAAGCTCTCTTGCAAGCATTGCAAGAAATAAGGGCATGATGAGGACCATTGGTGGAAATTGCATCCCGAGAAGAGACCAAAGTGATTCAAAGAGAGGAAAGGGAGGCAAATAGTTGCAGCAACAACATGACCAACAAAATTGGGATCAGATTCAGGTGATGAATCTAAAATTTCAGCAGTTGGTTTGACAGGTAGAATTGGTGATGGATTTGATTCTAGAAGTAAATTGTTTCATTTAAGGGTCATACTGAGACATACTAAGGTAGACACATTGATAGATAATGGATCTAAATATAACTTGATTTCATAGGAAGTGGTTAAACAATTAGGATTACACACTCAGATGCATCATAAGCCTTACTCACTTAAATGGATAAGCAACAATCATAAATTGGACATAACAAAGCAATGCACATTAAAGTTTGAAATTTCATCTAAGTTTGTGGATGAGGTAACATGTGATGTGGTGCCACTCAATGAATGCGGAGTGGTCTTAGGCAGTCCTTATTTGTATGATCACAGAGAAATATTCTACAAGGAACATAATCAATATCACTTAATCAAAGCAAACAAAGAATATGTTGTACATGCTCATCACTTAAAAGAAATTCAATCTCTTCAAACAATGGAACAATTAAGGAAGGAATCTCATGCAAGCAATACACCTATAATTGTCCCAAATCAAGTAATTGATCTTAAGCAAGAACATGAGAAGATTGTAGAATGGAAGTTCATTCATACTTTGCTTCAAGATAAGCTAATGTCGTGCAAGTATTACAAACATATTAGCTCATTTGTAGTCATATTTATGATGTTATCATTAGTAATGTTGTCAACATGGATGATAGTGGCTTCAATAAGATGTGACATAATAAAAATGGCTAATAATGTGTTGTTAGTTATCATAGTTGTTTTACAATTGATCTTGATGAGACAGGTGCACAGGACAAAGTTTAAAGACAATGAACAAATGGGATGGCCTATCTCGCACTTGATGACTGGTTAGTATCCTTTTGGAGGAACAAAAGGTATTAGTGGGGAGGTGTGATCCAGAATGGATCCGGAACCAAAATGGGTCCAAGAAGGCCTAAAAATCAAAGTTCTCAGTCTTGCTTCAAAACAAACATATGCGTAGGCCTCATCGTTACGAACCCAACACAACTTGAACAGGCTCAAACAGATGTGGTATGCGAAAGATATCATGGTATGTTCATTTTTCCAAACAGGCAAAATTTTGATGACTGTACAGTCTGTACAGTGCTGACGTGGCAGCTGACTGTACAGGCCATACGATCGTATAGTGATGTGGCAGGTAAAGTGACATGCTAACTGGGAAGACAGGTGGTCAAATCATGCTATGACACGTGGAAGTTAGTGGGAAAGTGTAATGGTGCCACGTGGCCCAGTCTTGGGCTACCACATGGCACCCCTACATTGGTTAGCAGTTGGGAAAAATTGTATAGACTCCACGGGAGTCGAACCTGTGACCTCCGGTTCAAGTCGGAGCATTTTGGCAGGGCCGAGCTACCAACCTTCCCACTTTGTTTCTTATTCCATATAGTGTAAAACTTATATTTAAGTTTAAATGGGTTGTTTGTAGGTGGAGAATAGGGTTGGGGCTAGGCCGCAGCCCTCGACACTACCATACAACCATGCCGTGAGACCCTTTTGTTATAATTTGGGTGTGGTCTGTTGTCATCCCCTAATGCAACATCATAGAACCACAACATGTGACCTAAACCTAAGCTCTCAATGTTTGGCGTGGATTTATAGGTTAGCGTCGGTCAGCCTAGCCTAGACCTAGCCCTCCGACTAGGGTGAATAACTAGGATCTAAACGATTGGGGGTCTAACCTCTTTGGGATCATGTGGAGGCATAGGGGTCGTTCATATGGTCATGTGACCAAGGTTTAACGCATACCAGAGCTAACAACCAGCGTGATAGCCTCACTCTCGGCCACATGGAAGAGCGCATGTGGCTAGGGGGCTAGAGAAAATGAGATGCACCCTATTATTTTCCAAATTTTGGGTTTTGACCTTATTTTAGTGGATTGTTTTGTGATTTTTGAGGATTTTTTGCCCTTTGAAGGGGATCTGAGCTCAATTTGAGGCCAGAAAGTTGGGGGGAAGTTGGATTTCGACCCCCAAATCATAATATATATAAACCAGAGGTTTTTGACAGTCTAAACAAGTTCATAACATGAGAAATGTTGTAGAATTGTGAAGCCAAAGATATTTTTATGCAGGGAAGCCATTGAAGAGAGGAACTTCGCGGGCCAATTCCGGGAGCTACGCTTAGCCTTTTTCAATGTCGTCAGTTGTGTTGGATTCTTGAGGTCTAGAAAAACAAAACCATACCATTTTTTAATCCATTTGAAACTTTTCTGATGTAATTTTGAATCATTTAAGAGAAATAGGAAATCCTCACCCATTGAGACAAAGGCCCAAAGACGTAGGCGATCTTGTCGAACTCCGTTAACAACTTTGTTATTATGGTTTGTTGATTCTTTGTTATTAATTTCATATCTTCATTTCTTATTATGGTTTCCATGTTATATCATTAATTCTTCCTCTTTCTTCAATTCGTAAATGGTTAATGAACTCATGCTTTAAAACTTAACCATAGTCTTTAAAAGATATTTTCGGATCAACAACCTGATCCTCCGAGTTAGTTGTCATCATGAGAATTACAACTTGAAATAGATCATACAGAGATATGTATATCCTATAGCAATGATTTCAAGTGTTGAAACACGATATCGGGAAGGTGGAGCATGAAGAACTATAATTACTCTTGGCGCTGCAAGAATAGCGTTATTCTTGTAGTGCCCTTTCCACTTTGATGATTTTGAAAATTCAAACAAAGGAAAGGACAAGTGATGTGATATAAATACTTTTATATCATATCCTAACTTTTAAAAACTTAAAAACATTTAAAATGTGCATAAAAGAATGAAAACAAGATTTCAAGCCAAGAAGGGGAAAAACAAAGTTTAACAAAAAATCATAAAAAATGGGTAGAAGAGGGATTAAGGACACCCAATTAGTGAAAAACAAGGTTAAGGACTAAAACTGGATCCTTCTAGGGATAAATTTTCATGATGAAACTTTAAGAACTTGATGATCAATGCCTTCATATCCCTCTCATTCACTTTATTTCCCTGCTCTGACATCTTTTATTCGAAACCACAAAACTGTAAAGAAGTAATTCCACTGGGTATATGGAGTCTTTATTTGAGCTCAAAAGTAAAACCTATTGTACAAACTGAACTTTCTGACTTATTTTAAATGAAGTGATGTTTTAGGAATCTCCCATTTACTGGGCCTCCTAAAATCTCACTATCATCCAAATTGTGTAAGAGAAAGGTATTGTTGTTCATGACCTTGGCTACTTTGAAAGGACCATACCATAAATTGTCAAACTTACCATGTTTAGATTTGTCCTCTCTTCTAGCATCCCATCTCAATACAAGATCTCCCTCTTGAAAATATCCTTATTTGTCTTTTTATCAAAATTTTCTTTAACTTTGCTCTGACGAATAACAACTTTCCGATCCATATTTTCTCTATTATGTTGAACCTCTATGATTTGGAAAACTCTCCTTTGAATGTCATTGGGTTCTTCTAAGTCCTCTTTCAAAAAATTAAGAATAGGTAAACCCAATTGAGTTGGGAAAACAACCTTTATTCCATACACCATTTGGAAAGGGGAAGTTCCAATATATTTCTTAGTACTGATCAGATCATCCCACAGGGAAAATTTTATTTTGGAATCCTGTGACCTTTTGTTTTATGTAAGTAATTTTTTAATAATCCTTATGAGGCTTTTATTGGATGATTCTGCTAACCCATTTCCTTGGGGATAACAAGGAGTGGAATGGAYCAACTTGATGTTATATTTATTGCAAAATTTGACCATTGAATTTGATTTGAAATCTTGAGCATTGTCAGTAACCAACTTCTTAGGACAACCAAATCTAGAAAAAATATGTCCTTYGAGAAAATTCATGATTACCTTATCTGTTGCATTTCAAGTTGGGATTGCTTCAATCCACTTGGTAAAGTAATCTGTGGTTGTGAGTATACATTTTTGTTGTCTAGAAGATGAAGGATGGATTTMTCCAATGAAGTCTAGGCCCCACTGTTGAAAAGGTCCATGAGCAATGMTGGGTTTTGAAGGTAGAGACATACGTTTATGTTTTCGTGCAAAATTTTGACATGGTTCACATGCCCTGACCTGAGAAAATATACCAAAAAACAATACATGCCAGTAGTAGCATGCTCTTAAAATTTTGAAAACAGTGGATTTCYAATTATGATTTCCCTCACAAACTCCTTGGTGTAAATGACAAAAAATATGTTTTGCTTCCTCTTCATCAACACATCTCAATAGAATTCCATTAGGATCTTTCCAAAACAAGATTTTATCAATAATGCAATATTTCACTAATTTCAATTTAAGTGATCTGAACTTGGATTTATCTAAATCAGGAGGAGACTGAATATTTAGCAGAAAAAAGATAATATCTTTATACCATGGTGAGGAAGAATATATGTTTCTTAACTGTGAATCGGTTTCCTCAACCTGAAATGATGAATTCTGTGATTTGCTGGAGAAATGATATAATCCAATTGCTTTGCAATTTGACTCTGTCATCAATTTGGCAAGGCCTTGTCCTTTTATTAACTGAGTGGGATTTATGGTCAATTTGTATTCCATAATTTTAGTTATCCATTTCCCCCTCTTTCCTTCACAATAAGGTTGGACTAAAATTTCTTTAACTGCACTATTTGGAACATATGCAATAATTTCAGATTGTAGGACATACACCCTGAAAGATTTTAAAGCTTTCACCAAAGCATATGCATGTTTTTCCATAATATCATATTTTCGTTCAGAATCCCTGAGAGTCTTGTTGAAGAAAGAGATAGGTTGTTCATGCCCCTGGTCATTTCTTTGTAAGAGAACAACACATATAGTGTTTTCAGATGCAAATGGAAAAATAAAAAAACTCCTTAGAGTAATTAGGGTTGATGAGGAAAGGTGCCTTAATTAAATCCTACTTAATATTTTCAAATGATTCCTTTGCTTCTGGTATCCATTTTATCTCTGCATCTTTCTTCAACATATTAATAATATGTTTGATGATTTTTGCAAAATTTGGTATAAATCTTCTTAAGAAATTGATTTTACCTATGAAAGATTGGATATACTTCTTATTCCTTGGAATATCTATCTGCTGAATGGACTTTACCCTTTCAGGATCTATCTTGATTCCTTTTGGTGAAACAATATGTCCTAAAAAATTTCCTTCTTCCATGGAAAAATGAGATTTTTTAGGGTTTAATGATATACCATACCTCCTGCATTTTTCAAATGTCTGATTCAAATGTTGCAAGTGCTCATCAGCAGAGGTTGAGAACACAATAATATCATCAAGATAAATAACCATAAATCTGTCTTTCTCACCAACAATGCAATATCCATAGCTCTCTGAAATGTTGCTCCTGCATTCATTAATCCAAAAGGAATATTTTCATACATGAAAGTTCCCCAGGGAGTAGTAAAAGGTGTCTTCCTCTTATCTTCTTCCATCATTGATATCTAATTATACCCTAAATATCCATCAAGCATAGAGATTATTTTTTCCCCTACTACTCTTTGTAGAATATGATCCATTTTAGGTAATGGATAATTGTCCTTTAGAGAACACCTATTCAGATTTCTGAAGTCTAAACAAAGCCTTATCTCTCCATTCTTTTTCCTGACAGGTACTAAATTGGCTACCCATTCTAAGCATCTCAATGGTACTATAATTTTAGCATCCAACAACCTTTACATTTCTTTTTCAATTATCAGTAGTGTTGGCCCTTGACCAAGTTTTGAGGAACACTTGGTCATATTTGACCATTTTTGGGACTTTGACATCTTGTTAAAGATGGAGCGCAACGCGAAGCAGAAATCATGGAAGGTAGACCCCCTTTTTGGGTTTTTGGGGATAATGTAATGGGAAAGGGATGTTGACCTGTGGGTTTACCCACGCTTAGGCCCACTTTTGTATGTATATATAGATGTCTAGGTCGTATAGAGAAGTAGTGGATGATATATCTATGTGATGTAGGCTAAGTGCCAAGAGGTGAATCTGCGTGATCAAGGCTTTGTGCATTTTTTGTAAGACTTGCAGAGCCGAGTGCAAGTCCCTGTGAGAGACTATAGAAGGCTTTGTGCTGCAGTGCAAGGAAGAAGGATCTGGCGAGCTGCGCAGATCTTCTATCCTGTGTGGAGTAAGGGTTTTTAGGTTCTATGCTACAACCTGATCAACTGAAGCTAATAAAGAAGAATACTTTGTGGACATAGCCCCAGGGTGGGGGTGAACCACGATAAATCTGTGTGTTGTTCTCTGTGCCTTGACCTGATGTGTTTGTCTCTTCCTTTGCTAAGTTCTTTGATATGTTTAGATAGATCTATTATGCTTTGTGCTTCTGAGGTATGAATGAATGTTAGATCTGGTATGTGAGATTCTTAATGCTTGATCTGCCAAATCTAATATATCTTGTTGTGTCTAAGTGCTGAATTATCTTAGATCTAAGTACATACTACGATGCTCTGTGCTATCTGTGAAGTATCATGAGGGTTGAATATTGATGAGTAATCTATGCTAGGTAATTTCTAAGTGTTATAATCACAGATCTGTGTCCCAGCTAAGGTTGCAGACACCTGAGTCTTGCAACCATCCCTGCCTCTACCTCGGGTGAGACTTCATCTGCTTCGCAGGTGTTTCCGAAAGGGCTGGTAGCTAGGGTTTTGTTGGTGCGCTGTTGTAGAGTTGAACCCTGGGTCTACCCTTCTGCCAACAAATGGTTCCGTTGCCGGGACCTGAAACTGTGATTGCTAGGAACTAAGCAGAAGAAGCTTTGTGCAAAGATTCGTCCTGAAATTGTGAAATCTCTGTGCATGGATCTATGCCCTAGTGTGCAGTGATCCACTTGATCTGAAAAGTTTTGTGCTGAAGAAGGAATGACAGATCTGAAGGAAAGAAGTCGGATCTGCAAGAAAAGAGGTTGATATTGAAGAAAATAAGTAATATCTGTAATCTCTATGCTTTGATAAAGGTAAGAATAGTTAAAAGTTATTAGATCTAGAAGCTTTGTGCCTTGTAGAAGTAAAAGAAGTGAAAATTTTTGTTTCTAAAGTATGGATTTAGGTATGCTTGATAGATTTTTTTCCTAGCTTTAAAACTAGGGCATCATTAGATGAAATAACGTTTGATATGAATAGATCTGATAAGAATAATGAAACATATGTTATACCTATGCATAGAAATAATTTTTTGACTAAACAATGGAGGCAGGATCCTAGAAAGAAATTTTTGCAAGCTAGCCATTATGACCCTAGAAAGCAGTACAAGAAAAGTTGGGGATCATTGAAGAGAAAGATAGGAGTAACTCTTTGTTACAGTTGCATAAGACCAAGACATCTTGATAAGGAATGCCCTGGGAGAAACCCTAGTTTCCTCTGTTGTCAGGCTATGGACCATGAAGTACTGGATTTCCCTAGAATGATTGCTAGACTTGAAAATCTGAATATGGAGCAAGCAAACTCTGAAGGATATCAAGAGACTAAGATTATAGAAGAACCCCAAAAAGAATCAGAGATTATGTTGCTGAAAATAAAAGAAACCTTGGATGAACATAAAGATGCCAGTTTGTCAGAGATCTTCAAAGAAAAGGAGAAAATAGAAGTAAGAATGGGAGACTTCGACATTGATTGTGCTCTGGATGAGGGAACACAGATGAACATTATGCCAGAAAGTACTTGGGAAACCCTAGGAAGGTCTGCTATGGTTCCTTCACAAGGAAAAATAGGGTTGTTTAAAGGAAAAATGGTAACCCTATGCAGTAGGATTACCCAGATAGCTATGAGTACCCATGGAGCTTCGACAGAGGAAGAATTTGAAGTTATTAAATTTATTAAGGACTATGCCCCATTTCCAGCTCTGTTAGGCAAGATTTGGATTGAAAAAGACCAGATCCAGAGAAAAGAAGAAAATGAAGCCCTAGAACAAAAGAAGCAAGAACTCATGGAATTTATGACTAGAAAGATCGCCTACTTGATGGAAGAACAAGAGAACAGATCTAAGCTATTGAACACTAGGGAATTGGATGTCGAAGCTATAAGAGTATTAGAGGAACCACAGAAGAGCGAAATACCTAATCCATATGATGAAAGAGTATTACCCTTGGATTTGAAGAAAGAATATCAGCATTGCGAAGTGACTATGTTGAGAGAAGATAAGACTCAGAATGAAAAAAGGATGACCGAGACAAAGCTCACTGGGAAGAAGGATAGGAAGCTAAGTAAGAAGATATCCAAGATCGAAAATCTACAAAAGACTCCAGAGGAAACTTCACAGAAGGAGACATCACAGGAATTGAGCTTCGTCGGGATATCAGAATAGTGACAAACGACACTTCATCATGGCGAAGCAATATAGTCGTTGAACCGATATACCCGTTTGACTTCCGCCCTGAATGGACATAAAAGCATTAAAGGATCACCACCAGACCATTGGACCATGCCATAAAGGATGGATCAATGTTCATGGAAGCTTCATACCTGTTGCAAGTAGACCGTTGATGAATTTCCTATTTAGATCGCCATGTCGTGCCCAAAGAACACTTTTTCCAAATGAAAAATCAAAGCCCGCAGAACTAGTGATTGTCTACAGTGATCATTTCAAGCAGATTATTCATCCTAGTGTAGTATTTTGAGGTCATCGTGACTCCGATTATCTTTCCTGACTGCGTATGTATGATGAGCTCATCGAACTTGAGGAATCTGTCACAGAGGTCCTTCTCGATTTAATGACTGAGAGAGTCATGTTAGAAAGAAGAATGTCCACTGGAGTCCAAGCATCATCGACGAGAGGAGTGAAAGCCTCCCTGTCAACTGCTCAAGAAGGAGCATCTCGAGCCGGTGCAGAGAGAAGAACTAAGCATAAGGACGACATAGCCAACGCAAAGTTAATGCCATCCATCCTATCATCTTACATACCCCCTCTGAGCAGTGAGATTAACAGGGATAGTGTCCCTAAAGAATTTGAATACACCCTAGTCACTGCATATCTACCAAAAGGAGTACGCACCTACCATGCAGATCAAGACAAGGTTACAACGTTGAAGTTTTGTGACTTTAACTTGGGGGACCGTAAAGCTTACAACATGATCGCCAAGTATAAGTACTTGACGAGAACTAAGGGAACGAATTCAAAGCTCATCCCTCAGCAATGGACGATGAACCTTGCGCAGTCTACTTTGCTCAATGTTATGAAAATACCACACTTCAGCAGACACCAGGAGGTGAATGCTTGTGTAAAATTGTTGCTAGCAAGTTACCACGGAGGATACCTGTGGTTAGATTGTCACATAACTGTTGATCTGACGCTGATCAATAGGATCACCGGGCTTAGCATGCAGGGCCCCGATCCCCATGAGTACTATCCTGGAAAGTCCGCAGACCGCGCTCAAAGAAGCCTATGGTGATGTTGAGAAAGGCGCGAGAGGCTACAAGGTAGCTTCTATTGAAAGTGGCGCAGTGTGCCTCGCATGCCAACTGATTGCAGGGAAGTTGGTATGCAATAATTAACCAACACAAGTATTTGGCTTTGTAGTTGACCTCGCAGGAAAGTGCGCAGAGGGACTACAGATTAACTGGGTGAAGTACCTGGTGAATCAACTGGATATTGACTGCAGAGAAGCCCAGGATCAAGGGCATGAATTCCATTTTAGTTGGATCCTGATACTAATTGGTTTTGTTGCATGGGAGCTACCGGAAGGTGCAACCTTCCTAGACCTTGATCCCTTTGAGCCACTAGCCGCGAAGTTTAGTACATTATGGTACTTGAACGACATGAGAAAGCAATGGAAATCAAATGCCATTTTCCATGCATACTATAACCAATTGAAAGCAGCCATAAGGAGTGAACCTCGCATAACCCCAAACACTTTATATAGATTCCGACCTCTGATAAAGTTCAACGTGGACTGCCACTTTATATACCTAACCCCACACGCTGATGAGCACCAGGAACAACTTCAGTCCTATTATAAGCTGACAGAAGAAGACCTGGAAGAGATCACCAAGGAATGGTCGGTGGACCTCCTTGTTTCAGCAGACCCTGCAGAAATATCCGACATCGACAGCCTTGGAACTGCGCAGGATACACTTGGGCCCAGTAAGACAAAGAAAGCAAAGACCACGAAGAAGACTGAAGAAATCCAGGATGTTGACAACCTATCTGTAAGGATGGCTTCCATTACACTAGATGAAGAAGGTGATGATGAAGAAGGTATAGAAAATCAGAAAGTTGAAGTACCATTGCCTAGGGATGAAGAAGACTCATCGAAGAAAAGGAAGGTCTCACCTCTGAAATCTTCCTCTAGAAAGAAACCAAGAACCCTTGTAACCAAGATGAAAACTGCCCTCACATTGGATGACTTTGATTTCATTATTGCAGCGGTCAATGATGCTTCAAAGGAAATAATAGAGAAGCAGGAGGCGAAGTAGGAACAAATGTATAGCTAAATTGAGATCGCACTCCAAGGAGTACAACAAGCACTCCAGTCTAGCCAAGAAATCTCTACTACACCTCTGCCAGAAGAAACAATAGAAGTGGGAGATGAATCAGTTCAAATCCTCAAGATTGACGATGCAATCGAAGTATGCCTTCGACATGCTCAAGAAGAAAAAGAGCAGGCCACCTAGGCCCTAAAGAAAGCATAGGAGAATATTATTGAACAACGCCAAACCACGCAACAAGAGAAGAATGTTCTCCAAGCAAAATTTGAAGAAGACAGAGCGAAGATCCAAAAAGAGAAAGAGCAGTTGCTCGCAAAGCATATAGAAATTGAAGAAGCAGTCAACAGAGCATTTCACTCTGTGACCGACTTAGAGCAAAAGGTCGAAGAGCCCATAGAGCGCCAAGTGATGAAGATGGCTAAACTTATTCAACAACTTCAACAAAGGGTCATGGAATTATAGCTTCATGCCATACCACAGACTCCGCAAGAAGTGCACGAACAACGAGAATTGAATTCTTAGAGTGGCATCGAGAGGGTTAAAACACTTGTTGCAGAATGTAAACAGCTAAGTAGTAGAAGCATGTAGATATATGAAAAACTATCTGAAGACCTAGAGTTGAAGAAACTGGAGTCCCAACTCCAGGAAGCAAAGCAGCACGCAGATACAGTACAGGCGCAACTCAATCTCCTGTCACCCATCGAGAGGATGAAGAGATACAAGGAACAAGGAACTGCCCAACAACTCGTTCTTACCATGCAGAACATAGTGATGGAAGTCACCCAGAAACTCTAGGTGAGCCAGGAGGCGACCTACCTATTGTTCGAAGAAATTGAAAGCCAAGGAACACTACTAAAACAAGTAGTTGTTACAGTCAAGAAGCAACTGTAAGGACCTATCAGTGAAGCAGTTGTTTAGGAATTCGTTGAGAAAGAAGTAGTAGAATAGAGACAAGTTGAAGAAGCTCGAGCCAAGCTCGAGACCTTTGAGGCAAACTTACCCATACCTCAGTGACTCGGGACGAGTCATAGGTGAGTGTTGGGGGCATGTTGGCCCTTGACAAATTTTTGAGGAACACTTGGTCATATTTGATTGTTTTTGGGACTTCGACAGCTTGTCAAAGATGGAGCGCAACACAAAGTGGAAATCATGGAAGCTAGACCCCTTTTTGGGTCCTTTTTGGGTTTTTGGGGATAATTTAATGGGAAAGGGATGTCGGCCTGTGGTTTTACCCACGCTTAGGCCCACTTTTGTATGTATATATAGATGTCTAGGTCATATAGTAGTGGATGATATATCTATGTGATGTAGGCTAAGTGCAAGAGGTGAATCTATGTGATCAAGGATTTGTGCATTTTGTGTAAGACTTGCAAAGATGAGTGCAAGTCCTTGTGAGAGACTGTAGAAGGCTTTGCGATGTGGTGCAAGGAAGAAGGATTTGGCGAGATGCACAGATCTTTTGTCCTGTGCGGAGTAAGGGTTTTGAGGTTCTGTGTTGTAACCTAGTCAACTGAAGCTAATAAATAAGAAGACTTTGTGGACGTAGCCCCAGGGTGGGGGTGAACCATGATAAATCTATGTGTTGTGCTCTATGCCTCGACTTGATGTGTTTGTCTCTTCCTTTTCTAAGTGCTTTGATATGTTTAGATAGATCTATTATGCTTTGTGCTTCTGAGGTATGAATGAATGTTAGATCTGGTATGTAAGATGATTAATGCTTGATCTTCAGAATCTAATATATCTTATTATGGCTAAGTGCTGAATTATATTAGATCTAAGTACATACTGCGATGCTCTGTGCTATCTGTGAAGTATCACAAGGGTTGAATATTGATGAGTAATCTATGCTAGGTGACTGCTAAGTGTTATAGTCACAAATCTGTGTCCCAGCTAAGGTTGCATACACCTGAGTCTTGCAAACACCCATGCCTCTACCTCGGGTGAGACTTCATCTACTTTGCAAGTGTTGCTGAAAGGGCCACTAGCTAGGGTTTTGTTGGTGCGTTGTTGTAGCGTTGAACCCTGGGTCTACCCCTGTGCCAATAGGTAGCAACAATGGATTGAATTGTCTAGATTTCTGATTAAAAGGTTTGGATCTAGGCTTTAAAGGAATATTATGCTGCATAATCTCTATATCAAAAACCTTAAGTTCTTCATAAGACCAGGAAAAAACATTTGAAAACTGTTTCATCAAATTGACATACCCGTCTCTTTGTTTTTCTGGCAATTTTCTGGATAATTTCACCATTATGGGTTTTGAATCTGGACTAATATCACAATCTACCACTTCAGCCTCCTCTGTTTGAAAAATAGACTTTTTTGAAACATCATTATGGTCAAATAATCTCTCAAGTGGAACCAGGCCCTTTGGAAAATGATTTGTTTTCAACTCAATGATTTTATGACCAACAATATTGTCTTGAAGGATATTTGCATCATGAACTTCCACATCATCATTTTCATTATCCTGATCTATTGAGATATTAGAAAACTCATCAATGGTATCCAAAAACCTTTTAATTTCTTGAACATCTTTAAATACTTGCCAATTTTTTTATGTTATCTGGTATAGAGGGTCTATGTCTTACCTCAATCTCAAATATTAAATTGGGAAAAATTGGAGTTATGAAATTACTGTCTGTTAGTGGTAAAGAATTTGCATGTTGATTCAAATTTATGTGTACAAAAGTGATGTTGAAGGCCAAAAAGAAATTATCAACAAATTCCCACACTTCATTTCTATACTTCTTTAACCTCTGATGTTTGGTCTGATAAATGTTTTTGATTTGATGGATGATAATCTCAGAATCTCCAAAAACATAAATTTTATCTATACCCATATTTTTAGCTACTTTCAACCCTAGCAGAAGAGCGTCATATTCACTGATATTATTGGTTGTATCAAATTCCATTTTGTATGAAAGAGGAATAACTTCCTTGGTATGAGAAATAAAAATAATCCCATCCCCAAAGCCTTCTTTGGAACAAGCCCCATCAAATAACATTTTCCAGACTAGGTTTTCTGTATTTTCTTCAGTTGTTGGTATGATTTTCCTTATTGTTGTTTCAACTATCTAGTCACCAATGTGAAAAATAGAAGAACCAAGTTCATCTTCAACAACATATATAGGATGATTTCCACGATTTTCATGATCACTTACCAGGTAAGCCAACCTCACTTCCCTGTATAGTCTTTGATGTTCTCCACCAAACACAGGTATGGTAACATAACTGAGGTCCATTTGTAGTGTGCATCCTACTTTCTTAGCCCATGATCTTGACAAAAAAATCCCAAATTTAGGAGGTATGTCAGCCACAATTACATCCAACACCACATTTTTCACAGGTAACTGAGATAAAGTAACAACCATGTCTTTAATGACTCCCAAACATTTAACTTTTCTGGATTCAAATGAATATAGGTCTATATAGGGCTTAGTAATGTCTAAACCTAATTCATCCATTACTACTTTTTGCATGACATTGTGTGAATATCCTGAATCCATTAAACAATTATGCAATATTTTTTCATGAATGTTCAGGGATATGTAGAAAGGAGGATAATCATCAGACCTATCTTCAATATGTGGCCCAATGGTTAGGCGAGGTTTTCATCTTCAAGATTTATGGTATTTGAAAAATTAACATGAGCAGGAGGTTGCAATGCTTTGAGGACATATTTTCTAAAAGGATCAGTTTTCATCGATTCTACCAGAGGTATGGGGATTTTGATTTTACTAATTTCATTTTCCAAGCTAAAAGAAGAAGCATGCTTCTCAATTTCCTTCACCTTTGTAGTGCTAACTTTGATAGGTTGTTTTGTTGCTGATCAATTTTAATCCTTGGACCTTCTTTACTGACCCCTAATTTAACTGGACCATTAGTATTTTTCGTTTGAACAAGTATACCCACCTTTGATGCATTTGATCTAGACCTAAGATCATACTTTTTCATTTTAGGTTCTTTCTGGGTAATTTCTTCAGCATCTTCTTCCTCAAACTGATTCAATATAAGAGCATCCTCATAATATTGTTGTGTCAAATGAGTGGGAGGTAATTCTGTATCATTTAAATGAAATGTAGAATCTTCCTCAGTGTCATCAATTTCTTCAACTTCTTCCACTGCATTATTTTGAAAAGGAGGCAAAACTTTTTGATCTTCTTGATTTCTCCTTTCTCTGGGAAAAACTTGAGGAACATTTTTAGGCCTTCTGAATAGGTTGGTATTTATGTGTCCTCCTTATTGTGTAGGCCTTCTAGGTTGTTTTGTTTCCATCTTCAGCCTAGCCATTTCACATGTCAAGGTTTTCAACATTTTTGCCATTTCATCCATCTTAGAGTCAGATGATGTATGCGAACAAGAAGGAAGTTCTTCTCTCCGTTTTTTCCCGTCTCTGTCACCCCTTGACTTCAATTTCTCAGTTGCCAGTATATTAGATTCTACTTCAATGGTTGCTTCCTGCATCAAACTCAAAGTAGTAGACCTTCTTTCTCTCAACAACAGAGAAAACTGATGCAGGAACATCGTAAGCAACCAGCCAAGCAAGCATAAAGGTGGGAGATAGCTGGAAAAGCACTAGCGCACATTTTGAAATGTTTTGAAGATTGCTAAATGTATATTAATGTAATATATAGGAGAAGCGTACTTACATTTATGTCTTGGAGATATGAATAGATCTTGAGTGATTCTCTCATTCGTCGAATGTAATAGGCATTTAAGTCTGTTTAATGAAAGTAGGTAGATTTGAATTAATAGATTAGACAGTTTAGAAGCATATGAGGGAAAATGGATATAGACACCCTCACCCTTGTATCATTGTAAGAGGAACATTATGATCATTCAGATGGGATAAGTTGTAGAGCTGTAGTAGAGAGTTGTAGAGAAGAACCCATGTACAAGAGCACTTGAGTTAATATATGAAACTTTGACTCAATTTTCATGGTGTTATGATGCTTACTGTTTACATTTGTCAAATGGTATGTTTACAGTTGTTTTATTTTCTCTATTATGAATTTGTTTCAATGTTGTGTCAGGTGTATGATTTCATGCTAAGTGTATGAAGTCTGAGAGAGGAGAAGAATGAGTTTCAATTGTTTCTCTTCCTAAGAATTCCCGCAAGGAGTTCAGTGAACGTCCAGAAGGTGTGCGTTGACGAGGGTCTGAGTTTTATCTCATAAAGCTCAGGAGAGATATCGTTGTTCTCATACCAGCAGAAGTGCAGGAGAAGCGCAAAGTCATGCAAGGTGTGCACAGGCTGGTTGAAGCCTTAGAACTTATCAACTAAGGTGAAGGTTGAAGGACTATTGTTGCAAAGAGTGCACAGGGTCGAAGACTCTAATAACCAGAAGTTATTTGAAAGTTGCCACAAGGAGTGTGAGAAAGATTCTTTTTGGAGGCTTGAGTTTGTAAGTGAAAGAGGGATAACACCTTTGAAGTGTTCAAAGGGAGACGGAGATCGAAACCATCTCATAGAAATTAAGTTCAAGAGGGAGAACACTCATTCATTGGGAAGAAGTCGTTGAGGAGTGAATCGGGCGGTTTAGAATTCTCCATGGAGAGCTCATGAAATCACAAGGACCGTAGGATCCAGTGGAGCTGTAAGGTGGTTAGGAGTTGGACAAACTCACCACCCTAATATCAAGAATCAACGTGAACCGTTGATCGTGGTTCAATATGAGCTGTTGATCTCGTTTCAACCCAATTCGTTGGATCATTTCGCGAATTCGGGGTTCGTGAGTTTGGAGGGAAGACCAAATTATTGGTTTCGTGAAGTCTCGAGTTGCGAGGAGCTGGGAAGGAGATCCAGACCGTTGGATCCAAGCCACGGGAGAACCATTGGATCATAACCTTCATGAGGTATCGCGTATCGGGGGTTTGGAGGTTGAAAGAATTTCTTTTCAACTGCGAAGTCGTGAAGTACCGAGCGTTGAGGGCTCGTACGAACACGTAGCACATCTGTTAAGTGGGGGTCGCGTGGTTGAAAGGTGGTGTAGCAACAAGCGCCTAGAGAAAGGTGGAAGCGGGTGATAGGTGGTGGAGACACGTCGCTTGGGAAGGAGTCAACCCATTGTTGACTTATCGTGTTTCGGGGATTCGCAAAGGAGGAGCACGAGGGCTCAACACTCCAACTCGTGAAGTCGCGAGTTGTGAGTAGTGCTAGTGTTTAGCCTAGCCTACGGTTATATGTAGGAGGCGCTAGTGAGGAGGGAGCCATACCTGTATTGCATCTCGGGTATCAGAGGTTTGGAGAAAGAGGAGTCAAGGGTCATTGACTCACGAACTCACAAGTTGCGAAAGGTGCTTGCGCTAAGGCCCGGTTGTGGTCGCATGGAGATGTAAGGCTCACGCCTGGTGATAAGTTGTGCAGGGCGGGTTTTCAGGAAGGACCTATGGATCGGATTCGTGAGGTTCCAATAGGGATCCGAGGGAGCTGCTTTGGCTCAAGGAGAAGTTAGAATGATCATGTGCGGATCATGGATAGAGGGTCGGGGGTCTGCACTAGTTGTGGTATCAGAGCACAGAACAAATTCTTTTCTTTCTATAGCAGAGAGAAAAGAAGAAACTTTTTCAGCCATGCCACCGAGAAAAAGAGAGGCAAATACCTTATCCAGTAGTGGAAAGAGAAATCCGTGAGTTACATGTCAAACTTGATGCTATGGAGACAACACAGAGGTGTACAGTTGACGCTGGGGATATCAGCGAAGTAGAAAGTGAAAATGAAGCTGGAAAAAAAGGAGAAGAAGTTGCAGTCGAAGATGCTACAGAAGAACGCCTATTCAAGGCTGTTGCAAGGATAGGTGCCAGAGAAAAAATGGACATTCCCACTTATGAGGGAAACTTGGATGTTGAAGAGCTCCTAGAATGGATTAGAGCTCTAGACAAATACTTTGACTACGAGGATGTTGAGGAAGACAAGAAAGTCAAACATGTCGTTACTAGACTTAAAGGGTATGCAACATTATGGTTGGATGTGTTATCACTCCAGGAAACTCTCCTAGGCTCTACGTCAGAGATGCCTGGTAACTAACTCTTTTTGGAAATATTTTCTCAATATTTGATGTGGTTTTGTGGATGAAAATGAATATCCAAAGGCTGGACTGTTTTTTCCAGACTGTCTAGAAATACGAAATCTCACAAGGCTTTCTAATCATGCAGTCAGACAAAGTTTGATTAAATGAGGGAAGAAATCAGCTATTACACCAGATTACACTTCATACCAACAAGTACAATGGGTTTAATAACCGAGGAAATAGATTATGATCATCAACTAAAAAAATTAACCAGTGAGATGACAGTCACTGCAAAATTGAATGAGCATCAGCAAAGAACTTTCACTCATAAACTATAAGAAAACAGAAGAAGAAAATCTGACCACCCAACTGAAAGAAGCTTGAAATTTTTCATAAAATAAGAATAA
>ML777077.1:467548-488949 GCA_009831015.1 Picea engelmannii | reverse complement strand
TGCCGATTAAGGATAAAAAAGTGAAAACAGAGATGAGAAACATTGTACTTCTCGTGAGTGGGAAGGAACTTCTTGATGAGGTTAAGAAGAAGGAGGACACACAATTTATTGTGGTCAGGAAGCCCAAAATTGTTTTGACCAGTACAAGAATAGATGATCTACCAGAAGAAATTCAAGAGTTGCTGGAAGAATTTGTTGATATAGTAGTGGACGAACTACCTTGTTCGTTTCCACCTATCAGGAGTATAAGCCATCATATCGATCTTATTCCTGGGGCCAGTTTACCAAACAAAGCAACGTACAGATTGACGCCACAAGAAAATAAAGAAGTTAAGAAACATCTCCAGGACTTAATGGACAAAGGATTGATTCGAGAGAGCTTGAGTCCATGTGCTATTCCGACAGTGCTCATCCCAAAGAAAGATGGAGGCTGGAGAATGTGTACAGACTCAAGGGCAATCAATAAGATTACCATCAGATACAGGTTTCCATTGCCAATGATGGACAACTTGATGGATTGCTTGAGTGGAGCAAGATTTTTTTCAAAGATTGATTTGAAAAGCAGATATCATCAGATTAGAATGAGAGAAGGTGATGAATGGAAGACAACATTCAATATGAATGAAGGTCTATATGAATGGCTTGTCATGCCATTTGGCTTAACGAATGCACCCAATACTTTCATGAGGTTGATGAACGAAGTCCTGAAGGATTTCATTGGGGAATTCGTCATTGTATATCTTGATGATATATTATTTTTTAGCAAAATAGAAGCAGAACACTTAAAGCATTTAGATGCAGTAATGAGGAGATTACAACAAGAGAAATTGTTGATCAATATGAAGAAATAGTCATTTATGAGGACGAAACTCATTTATTTGGGTTTTGTTATCTCTGCAAATGAACTGAAAATGGATCCAGAAAAGATAAAGGTGATTAAGGATTGGCCATCGCCGAAGAGCATGTTTGAAGTACGAAGCTTCCATGGTTTGGCTAGCTTATACATGAAATTCATCCGAAACTTCAGTGGAATTAGTGCACCAATGATGGATACAGTGAAGAAAATACATAAATCTTTTCACTAGACGGAGGAAGCAGAGAAGAGCTTCAAGCTGTTGAAGAAGAAGATCATTGAGCAACCAATTCTGGTTTTGCCAGATTTCAGCAAGACATTCTAGGTCAGGTGTGATGCGAATGGATTTGCAATTGGAGCGGTCTTGAGCCAAGACAACAGGCCGATCACGTACTTCAGTGAAAAACTGAATGAAGCAAAGATTAATTACTCCACGTATGACAAAGAATTCTATGCAGTCATACAAGCGCTGAAGAAATGGAGACACTATTTGGTTCCCAAGGAGTTTTTTTTGTACAACAATAATCACGCTTTACAATTTGTGACTCGACAGGATAAGTTGAACCAAAAACATGCTAAATGGGTTGAATACATGCAGAATTTTACTTTTGTGATTAAGCATATTTCTAGAACTGCTAACAATGTTGTTGATGCTTTGAGGAGGAAGTGTTTGCTTATGCAGGAATTCAGAGTCAAGGCTTTGGGTTTTGATAACCTCAAAGAAATGTACAGAGATGATCTAAACTTCAAGGAGGCATATGAGGCATCTGAGAATCCAATCCTCAAAGATAGAAGCCAATGGACTGAATACATGATCCAGGATGGATTATTGTTCAGGGGGAATCAACTATGTATTCCGAAATGCTCCATGAGGGAGAATTTACTGAAGGAAAAACACAACGGAGGATTAACCGAACACTTCGGTCATGATAAAACGTTCTCAAAGTTGAATGACTCATATTTTTGGCCAGGGATGAGGACAGATGTGAAGAAATTTTTGGATAGGAGCAGAATTTGTCAGCACACGAAGGGAAAAAGGCAGAACACAGGGTTATACCAACCGTTACCCATTCCTGAAAGGCCATGGGATGCAGTGAGCATGGATTTTATATTGGGGCTTCCAAGGACACAAAGAGGATGTGATTCGATCTTTGTGGTAGTCAACAGATTTTCAAAGATGGCACATTTCATACCATGCTAGAAAACCAACGACGCAACTCATATTGCGAACCTGTTTTTCAAGGAAGTCGTCAGACTTCACGTTTTTCCAAAGAGTATCGTTTCTGATCGAGATACCAAGTTTGTGGGACATTTCTGGAGGACCTTATGGAATAATTTGGGGACAAGTTTGTCTTTTAGCTCAACGTATCATCCTCAGACGGATGGATAGATAGAGGTCATAAATAGGAGCTTGGGAGATTTGTTGAGGAGCTTAGTGACTGAACACCACAGTCAGTGGGATCACATTCTGCCACAGGCGGAATTCGCTTACAATGATTCACTCAATAGAAGCACAGGGCAGAGTCCATTCCATATTGTATATGGAATGCAGCCAAGGGGAGTTTTTGAATTGAAAGATTCAGAACAAAATGAATTCAGGAGTGCTAGTGCAAAGGACTTTGCAGAAGGAATGAAGGAGCTTCACAACCGAGTTAAGGAGCGATTGCATAGTTCAAGTCAAGAATACAAGTGGAGATCAGATCAACACAGGCGAGAACTTAAATTTGAAGTTGGTGATCTGATTCTTGCGCATCTAAGGAAGGAGAGGTTCCCAAGGGGAACATATAATAAGCTGAAGATGAAAAAGATTGGACCATGCAAGGTCATAAGGAAATTTGGGGCAAACACATATGAGATTGAATTACCCGATGGCGTCGAAATCTCACCGATATTCAATGTCGCGGATTTGTACCCTTACAGAGCTGAAGAAGTAGGAGTAGAGGATGAGCAAGAAGAAATTCAATGGACAAAACAAATGCCTGTAGCTGAAAAGCCGCAGATGGAAAGCATAATTGACAAGAGGATTAGCAGAAAGACCAGGAGAAAGGAGTATTTTGAATACTTGGTCAAGTGGAAGGGACATCCAGTTGAAGATGCCAGTTGGGAGGATGAAGCAGAAATTCATAGGCATGGACAAACCGTGCAAGAACTCATGAACACGAGTTCATGAAAGATTTTAAGCGAGGGAGTATGATGCAGGAGCATCGTAAGCAACCATCCAAGCAAGCGTAAAGGCGAGAGACAGCTAGAAAAGCACCAGTGCATATTTTGAAATGTTTTGAAGATTAATAAATGTATATTAATGTAATATCTAGGAGAAGTGTACTTACATTTATGTCTTGGAGATATGAATAGATCTTAAGCGATTTCTCTCATCCGTCGAATGTTAGGCATTTAAGTTTGTTTAATGAAAGTAGGTAGATTTGAATTAATAGATTAGACAGTTTAGAAGCGTAGGAGGGAAAACGGATATAGACACCCTCACCCTTGTATCATTGTAAGAGGAACATTATGATCATTCAGATGGGATAAGATGTAGAGCTATAGCAGAGAGTTGTAGAGAAGAACCCATGTACAGGAGCACTTGAGTTAATATATGAAACTTTGACTCAATTTTCATGGTGTTATGATGCTTACTGTTTACATTTGTCAAACGGTATGTTTACAATTGTTTTATTTTCTCTGTTATGCATTTGTTTCAATGTTGTGTCGGGTGTATGATTTCATGCTGAGTGTATGAAGTCTGAGAGAGGAGAAGAATGAGTTTCAATTGTTTCTCTTCCTGAGAATTCCTACAAGGACTACAGTGAATGTCTGCAAGGTGTGTGTTGACGAGGGTTTGAGTTTTATCTCAGAAAGCTCAGGAGAGATATCGTTTTTCTCATACTAGCAAAAGTGCATGAGAAGCACATAGCCATGCAAGGTGTGCACAGGCTGGTTGAAGCCTTAGAACTTATCAACTAAGGTGAAGGTTGAAGGACTACTGTTGCAAAGAGTGCACAGGGTCGAAGACTCAAATAACTAGAGGTTATTTGAAAGTTGTCACAAGGAGTGCGAGCAAGATTCTTTTTGGAGGCTTGAGTTTGCAAGTGAAAGCTCAGGAGGAATAACACCTTTGAAGTGTTCAAAGGGAGACAGAGATTGAAACTATCACATAGAAATTAAGTTCAGGAGGGAGAACACTCAGTTGTTGGGCAGAAGTCGTTGAGGAGTGAATCGGGCAGTTCAGAATTCTCTGTGGAGAGCTCGCAAAATCGCGAGGACCGTAGGATCCAGTGGAGCTGTAAAGTGGTTAGGAGTTGGAAGAACTCACCACCCTAATATCAAGAATCAACGTGAACCATTGATCGTGGTTCAATATGAGTCGTTGATCTCATTTCAACCCAAGTCGTTGAATCATTTCACGAATTCGGGGTTCATGAGTTTGGAGGGCAGACAAAATTCTTGGTTTTGTGAAGTCGTGAGTTGTGAGGAGCTGGGAAGGAGAACCAGACTGTTGGATCCAAGCCACGGGAGAACCATTGGATCAGAACCTTCGCGAGGTATCGTGTATCGAGGGTTCGAAGGTTGAAATAATTTCTTTTCGACTATGAAATTGCGAAGTGTCGAGCACCGAGGGCTCATACAAACACGTAGCACATCCAGTAGGTGGGGGTCGCTTGGTTGAAAGGTGGTGTAGCAACAAGTGCCCAGAGAAAGGTGGAAGCGGGTGACAGGTGGTGGACACACGTCGCCTGGGAAGGAGTCAACCCATTTTTGACTTATCGTGTTTCGGGGATTCGCAAAGGAGGAGCACGAGGGATCAACACTCCAACTCACGAAGTCGCGAGTTGCGAGTAGTGCTAGTGTTTAGCCTAGCCTACGGTTATATGTAGGAGGTGCTAGTGAGGAGGGAGCCATACCCATATCGCATCTCAGGTATCGGAGGTTTGGAGAAAGAGGAGTTGAGGATCATCGACTCACAAACTCGTGAGTTGCGAAAGGTGCTTGCGCTAAGGCCCGATTGTGGTCGCATGGAGATGTAAGGCTCGCACCTAGTGTTAAGTTGTGCATGGCGGGTTTTCAGAAAGGACCTATGGATCGGATATGTGAGGTTCCAATAGGGATCCAAGGGAGCCTCTTCGGCTCGAGGAGAAGTTAGAATGATCCTATGCGGATCACAGCCAAAGGGTCGGGGGTCTGCGTCAAAAACTCAGCATCAAAGGCATTGTCAAAAGTGATTTTGGATGATGTTTCTGTGGGTTTGATTTCATCTAAAATTTTACTATACATTTTATTAAATCTTTTGGTAAAATCATATATAGATTCTCCTTGTTTTATTTTCAAAGCACCAAACTTAGTGATATAATACAAGTAGTCTTTCTTATCTCCCCAATGTCTCAAAAAGGTATCATCTAGTGCATCAATATCAACAATTGAATTAGAAGGCATGATTCTAAACCATTTACTTTCTTGTCCATCTAAACGTTGCACAAAAAGTCTCATCCAAACATCTGCATGCTCCACATTAAAATTATTTGCAAAACTGTAGAAAGAGTTTAAGTGTTCTTCAATAGTGACTTCTCCCTCTCCATTGAATCTTGGAAAATAATTCATATAATCATTAGGTGGGAAGGCATACATGACTTGTGGTAAATTTAATGGTGCATATATGGCTGCAACAATTGCATCCATCCTATTCACAACCATATTTATCACAATGGATGATTGAAATGTAGGAATAGGAAGAACTGGTGATGTAGAAAGAGAAACAGTTCCTTGGGTGGAACAATTTAGTTGGTCTGATATGATTTTTTGATCTTCAACTAATGAAATTAGAGGTTTCTTTTCTGAACCAGAGTAGGTTGAAGTTTCCATAAACAAAGGATTTTCAAAGGAAAAATAATGTGGTTTAACCTCTTCAGAAGAAATGGATTGGGGTGATGATGATAAGAATGTATATGGTTCACTTTTAGTATCCTTGGGAAAATCTCTAAAAGCTTCAACTATAGATAAGGTATTTGTTTGTTCTTCTTCAATGAGCTCGACAAATAATTTCCATTGGTCTAAATTCAGTTCTGAGATAATTGAAGGAAATTATACAACTGAAGGTTCCACAATATGCTATGTTTCACTCTCAGGAATAATTTCTTCAATTGGAGGGATATTGAAAGTTTTAGAAGATTGTCCTTGAGTACTTGTAGAAGAAAAATTTTCTTTTGAAAAAGAGGATTGTCCAAAAGTATTTTTAGATTTTCTCAATAACTTTTCAGGATCAGACATTGTTGAAACAGGCTTAGGATCTGGGTTTTTTTCTGGTCACTTGTTTCTTTGTGGATGATGATGAAGTTGGAGGAGTTTTAAGTCCTTTAACTTCTCTTTTAGGATCCATAATTACTACAGAGGAGTCTCCAGGTGAAAAATACACAGTCTCATGTAAATGTCCAAATTCTTTTCCACCATCAAGATTTAGATATGATCTTTGTCGTTCTCCCAAGGAAAATGTCTTTGTTCCTTCATCCCCGACAATGACGCCAAAATATGTTAGTCCCTAAAGTTTCACTTGACTATGAGTGGGAAATCTAGGGCATCATCAATTTATTTCAATGGTATTTTTATAGGGTTTTTTTAATAGGTTTTAGAAAATGGTTGAAAGTTGGCTCAAGGATTCAATAAAATATATAGCTCAATGTAAAAGGAAAATACACATCCCACTAGATTAATAAATGACAAAAATTTTAACAAATCAAATGGTAAGGTAAATAAAGAAAGGAATATATATGAGTATCCAATTTGTCAACTCACACATGGATTTCTCATTCCCAATTATCATTAAGAAATAAGAACATGGTACTTGAAAACAATCTTAATTGTGAACAAAAACAATAAAATTTTCATTGTGTTACTCACAATCAAGAAATCATATGCTTTGCAACGGAATAAATGCATTCAAGTAAGAAAAGAAACAGATAATAATATGAAAAGAAGATATGACCATAAAAATTCCTTTTCCATTTAGTGCCAATATGAAAATATTATCTTTGTCTTACAATGGAGTCTTTACAAAAATATCCCTTGAATTCCCAACTAATCGACCCTCATACCATCTTTTCAATGTCTTTTTAAAGCACACAAATTACTCCAGTAGATCCTCTTTTTTAGATTATAGTTTTAAAGTAGGATCATATCAATTGACTATTTCCTAGGAGAGAAAAACTCATATGAGCAATTCTAATGCCTATAGTGTAGTATGCTTAACAACCAATATGAATATAGACTAGGTGACAACTTGATGAAGCTTTAAAAATCCCACAAAAAGAGGAATACTATGTTTTTGAGCTGGTTCATCTGAGATACCAAAAGGTTCTATTTGAACAAAGCACTAAGAACCAAAATGCTCATATTTACTATATTGGTAATAGCATTGAGCAATCAAAAATTGTGGCAGACTTTCCTTGGACTGTCATTATATGATAATTGTAGAAGCTTTGGTGTCCCTTTGTTTGAGATTAGTTGTTACAACCACATTATGCCAATACAATCTTATATTGGATTCTCTAACCTCCTTTAGCAAGACCTTCTACTCTTTCATCTTCCTTTTGAATTCTTATATCTTTTCCTCTTGTTTTGCATTCCATTGCTCTACAAAGGACTTTTCTTTCTTCAATTTCCTAATAATACCTTGCAACTCTTTTACCCTGTCCTTTTCTTTCCTTGCTTCCACCTTGAATTTTGGATATTCTTCTACTGGGGTAGGTAGGTTCAAATCTATGGAAGCTTGGGGTTTCCTTAGTTTAATTTCATATTTTGAGGACAACCTAGTGCTAAGATCCTCTTCTTCAGTGCTTTCTGATTCTCTAGTTTCTGGAAGATCTTGTAGTTGGTCTATTTATGAAAAAAGATATTTTTTATCATCATTAATTGCATATGTGCCTTTGAATGTAGATTCGGTGACTAGAGCTGACCTTGTAGTTTCCCTGGTTACAGGTCTCCTTGAACACTGTGCAATTTGTTTTCCCTTTTCACAATTTTTCCTATGTTATTTAGATTCCTCCTCTGACCTGTGTGAAGAAGATGCCAAGGTCTGTTTTTTTATCTCCTTCTTAGTATCTTCTCAATGGTCTTCTATGATAATAAGGTTTTCCTTCTTGATATAAGGATGAAACATAGCCTTTGAATTCCACCTGAATTTGTTTGTAGCCCTGGTATAATTTCTTCTAGGGTATTTAGATACATATTTCTTCTTCTTACTATGTTTCTTACCCTTTGTAACCCTTTTTCCTATAGACAGTTTCTTCTGTTTAGCTGGACTTTGGACTGGGCTTGTGGTGTAATCTTTAGGTTCATGAAGTTCCTCTTTGATTTCTGGATCAAATTGGACATCAGTCTCTTCATCAATTTTAAGTTTTTTACCTCGACCTGTAGTGATATTCTTGTTAAGTTTACCCATAGGAAAATCACCAATTGCTTGTTGTGTCTATAACTTTCTCTTACCGACATGATTTATCCTAGCTGCAGGGGAGTTTTCTTTCATCAAAACATCAGTGGCTTGAGAGGCCTTTTTATCTTTTCAAGGTTTCTTCTCCTTAACAATTTTAGACTTAGTTTCATGTGGTTTACGTTTTAGTGACTGAATTAACCAATCCCAAGACCTCTAAACTTCATTTAAAGAAACGACTACCAACTTTTTGATCAACCCTTGATGAAAAATACTATTATTTGTTGTTGCAGGATGTGACTGAATCCTCTTAGACATCTTAGATAGGATTTTTAATAGTAAAAACAATAGATTAAAAGGGTAGTCACCATTCACATGAATTAACAGTATAATATGATAAAGATGAACTAGAGAAAATATGCCTTCGCATGTAATGTACCTTTGAATGATAAACAGAGAAGTATGCCATTCTTTCCTCACCCAACTGTGTGGGATGCCTTGGCTCCAATTGGGGTTTTGATTTTCTAGAATTAAAAACTGATTTACAAACTCCATAACTAAATTTTCTTTCTTCCACCATCTTTCCCATATACTGGTAACTTGCAAGCTTTAGCTATGGAATGCTTTGTCATGTGCATGAGGAGTTTACTAACCACATATTCGAAACCATCGAAATTTTGTGCAAAGATCATAGAAATATTCTCTTCATGACCCAAAAATGTCGAGAAGAAGTCGAACCAGCATGAATATTTAAACTTATGTGCCATATGAGGAAAGGATTCACGTAATTATGTCCCTTCTGGCTCCAACTTGGTTATCTACCCACTCTTTTTGGGCGCCATGACACTGATACAATTCTGTAGAAAATTTTTGAGAATGTTGAGGGTTTGATCACCAACTTGCGAGGGTTGTTGAAGTCCGAGGCTTATCCTTTTACCTGCAAATCATGTATAGAATGATAAACATACCAAAAATAAGAAAATTATGATTTCATACATATGGAATAATAATCGGGCTTGTTGATTTGATATCAAGGTGGCGAGTACAACCCGATCCTCTGAGTTAACTGTCATCATGAGAATTACAACCTGAAATAAATCATATAGAGAGATTTAGATCCTCTAGCAATGATTTCGAGTGTTGAAACACGATATTGGGAAGGTAGCTCATGTAGAATTATGATTACTCCTAGTGCTGCAAGAATACCGCTATTCTTGTAGCGCCCTTTCCACTTTGATAAATTTGAAAATTCAAATGAAGGAGATGACAAGTGAAGTGATATAAATCCTTTTATATCATATCTTAATTTTTAAAAGCTTAAAAACATTTAAAATGTGCATAAAAGAATGAAAATAAGATTTCAATCCAAGAAGGGGAAAAACAAAGTTTAACAAAAAATCATGAAAAATGGGTAGAACAGGGATTAAGGACACCCAATCAGTCAAAAACAAGGTTAAGGACTAACAAGTTACATCCTGTGTTGAGGTAGAAATCAATGACTTACCCAATATTGAATATATTGTAGATAGATTGCATAAAAAAACATTTTATCAACCCCTACTTCATCTCTTATGCCCCCTAGACTATCTCTATAGGTTTTAAATAGTCTCTTAACATCTTCAATTCCCACTCCCAAATCTTAGGACTCCTCCTTTTCCTATGTTCTTCTAGGTTTTCTACCTCTATCATCTCCTCCTCATTGATTCTTATAGATTCTCTTCATCCTTCCATTGAAGGAAATATCATCTCAAATCTCAACCCCTACCCATTCCTAGCCTCCATTGAAATCATAGAGTGAGGACACTTCTTCATCTAAACTCCCTTGTGAACTTGACACTACAAGGAGAACACCTTCTAACGGATGTTTTTACGGAACCTCCCTGAAACGTTTATCCTAAAGCTATTTATAGTGGAGGTGAGAAATTGAAGGTTTTTGTGGAGGTTTTTTTATCGATGCACCTTTAAGGTCCATATGCACCTAAAACATAATGCATCGGTTCTTAAATTTTCAAATGCATCGTCACTGTTTATAGCATAGGTTGTTAGCGGAGGTGGGCTACCGTAGGTTTTTGCGAAGGTTTTTTTACCCATGCGCCTTTAAGGTACATACGCATCAATGCACACCTAAAACATAACACACCGGTGTTTAAAGGTTTAAACTCACCATCATAGGTTATAACAAAAATAACAAGCATTGATCAAAGCGCACCAGTGCCATTGAATATTACGACCTGGTGCATATAACTATCCTCAGGCGCACCACGGTAGGGTAAATAAAAAAATTTACCAAACTGATTTTCATTGTGACACCTCATTATGTGCTTCCAAACTCTCAATCAATCATCGATTCTCACTCTCCTTTCAAATACGCCATGTTTTTAGTGCTCCACGACGAGTTGGATAACTCCACTGATAGATTCCACACATTTCCAAATTTTGGAAATTACCAAAAATTTTCATTTACTCTCAATGGTGGAACCATGCCTCCTTGGGACATAAGAGTCCAGGTAAATTTTTTATTACCTTCCCATTTTCATTTCCATCCAATTAAAATTTGAATTTAGCTCGAAATTTGGCATTTTTTTCAAAAACAAATTATGATTTCACGTAGTGTGCGTGTACTATTCGACTCTCCCTGATGCGATGTATCATGTGCTAACTTCACAGTAATCACCACAACCGATGTGTCTAATCTAATCATACTTAACAAGTGTTTCATTTGAAACTCCCCACACTTGGTTCATTATCAAAGACAACGCCTTCTAAACAACATATTCGTATTTTTCAAACACAGAAGCATCGGTGCATTACATTTAATTAAGTGCACCACCAAGTTTACAACTTATAAAATTTAACTCAGCGGTGCAACTGTTTTAAGAAAATGCACCAATTTTATTAACAAAGTTGCACTGGGACAGATATTGATCGACATGGAATAACAGGGCATTTCATTTGATGCCTTGTAGTTAGTGCTCTATGCTTCACAACACACTGCTAAACAAAAAATCAGTGTTTCAATAACACTATAGCACCAGGGAATTTATAGTAACATAATGCACCATTTAATTTTCAATAAAGAAATATAACCGAGTTGTTCCCATAGGGACAACAAAAGCATCGATGCATTATACTAGAAGACACACCACTAAACATCATGTTGGTGCTCTGGAAACTCTAGAGCATCGGTGCATTCGGTTAGGTAAAGCGCACCGATGAGTTTACTTTCCATAAAATTTGGTGTGACGGTGTGTTGATGTTAACCAAATGCACTGGTGTTATTAAAATAACTACACCAGGAAAATATTGAGTGACATGGCATAGCAGAGCATTTCAGTGGATGGCCCGTTACCGGTGCTCTCGAAAAAAAACCAGATTGTTAAACAAAACGTCGATGCTCCAACAACACGGTAGCACCAATGTGTTTATATTAGCACATCACACCGCTTAAGTTGTAGTAAAAAAAATTATCCTATCGGTGCCCCTAGGTCCAAACAACGCACCAGTGTTGTAAAGAGCAAGACACCAGGTCGAATTTTCACAAATTAGCAGTACAATGCATCTTCTGGTAAGCACCGAGAAGATCCTCAATAATGTGCAAATGAGATAAATGCATCGGTGCATTATATTAATCAAACACACCGCCTAGTTTTGTTATAAATTTTTTGTTCAATGGTGCATCAAATACATAAAACGCATCAGTACTATGTACTGCAAGACAGTGAGCAAAATACATAATAATTTACCATAGCGTTTTTTTTTATAGGATGCCTTGTTATCGGTGTGTTATATGACAAATTCAATGGTAACAACACAAACAAAGTTAAAAATGGAGCGTTGATGCGTTAAATTCACCAAAATGCATCAGTGTTGTTAATGGAGTTGCACCAACATAAATATTAAAAATTTATCATAGTGGTGCATCTTTTAAAACACGCCCATTACCAGTGCGTCATAAAAGACAAGGCATCATTAAAAAGCATCTGGTGCTCCAAGGAACATAGAGTACTGGTGTTTTTTTTATAACAAAGCATATATCTTGGTTTATCAGTTAAAAATTCTATTAAAGAGGTACATTTCGTAGAACCAACTACACCACATTACACGTTTCATATCTGAAATGGCATTGCAATGCATTTTGTATGACAACTCTTAATCAATGCACTATATAACACAATGCACCACTATAGATATCAGTGCTCTACTAACAATGACACAACGATGCATTAAATTTAACACATCGTTGTTTGGTGCCTTATGTTTGACATAAAGCACCGGTAACGGTGCATATTACTTTTTTAATATCACCGATACTTTTTCACCTTTTGTTTGTAAATAGAAATTAACTTCAGATTTTTATAAATACAAATTAATTATATATGTTTTTGTTTTATATTTTAAATTTGTTTTATGTATATATATTTTCCTAAAAATAATTTTATGTGAATCGGATATGACGACGACGACGAGCACAATAGTAGTAGCAATAGCCAAAAGAAAAAAGAAAAAAAATTCACAAACTATATATGCAAACCTCCACAATTAAATTTTGTGGAGATTTTTCTTTGCGAAGGAAAAAATAGAGGTCACTCTTTAGTGCCTCTCATAATTTAGCACATGGAATTGATCCTCTGCCACTTCTCCAATGCTCTGCCTCGCATCTCCTCCTCCAAGGGCTGCTCGATTTTCTCCAAGATACCATCCTTGTAATTCTTGTAGCCATGATATGAAATGGTGTCAATTAGCCTATAAATCACATACCTATGCCTCCTCTTCTTCGCCTCAAGGGGATTATCAAATATCTCTTTGAGGATGGGGAGGAATTTCATAGCCCCAAAGTATCTGTAACTGGGGCCCTTGCTAGTGGCACTGGGCACATAAACTTCATTCCCTTCTAAGTATGGATGGTGCTTCAATAATAATAGGGAGGCCCTTACTTACTCAAATAATATGGTTGGAACCACTTCTTCAAGAAGGCATGGTTCTTGGAGATGGTGGGTGCGGGGAAAGAAGTGGGTGTCATGAAAGGATGTTTGAGGAGTCTGTCATCGCGACCCCTACTTTGGCATAATTAGGAGTGTCAATCTATATGATCAGATTTTCCTAGTGCCCCTCTTCCCTGTTCAACAAGAAATGACCCTAGTAGATGTCTTAACTATAATACTGTGTCAACCTCAAGAATGACCTAAGGTCCATATTATATATTTAATAGAAGTTAAGAAGAACATTTTGAAAAACAACCGATGATCCATAAGATTTGTCAGSATGATTTATCGCTAAATATTAAGCATTTACTTGGCCTCAACTTATTCCTCCATGAGATCCTCACCTGTGTACTTACTAAGAAGCTCATTTTCATCTTCTCCACAAGCATGCRCTTTATCACTATCTCATCTAGAAGGGTCACATGGGAAACAAACTCTTGATCTCTCTGTTGTTGTTTTCCCTTGTACTACTCTCCCATTTCTTCTGCCATATCCTCCTCTTCCTCGAATAGGACCAAMTAAACGGAAATGACCTCCCCACTCTTGATCATCAAGTTAGCCTCCCTCTAGATAGACTCGATCCTCTRCCACTCCCTTAATGCTCTGGCATGTATCTCCTCCTCCATGGACCACTCTAATTTMTCCAAGATAATGTTCTTGTCATCCATGTCGTCATAATAACTGGCATCAATTCACTTGTGAATTTCATACCTAGTAAGAAATTCCCCCCAACGCAACTTATTATTACCTAAAGATGTGATATGTTAGTTCTAAGTAAATAGTCAATTTGGGTGGGAATAAATAGTATTGAGCTACGACCTAATTAATAGAGATCGCCCATAATTTAGGATCAAGGTGCGTGCATAATGAATACTAAACTTCTCTAAAGGCTGGGGTGTATGAGAGTCTCCAACATTCTATCTCATTTGTTGGTTGACCAATAACCTTGTTGACAATATCCTGGGCACCCATAGCCTTATACGTGAGGGTAGTACCATGTCCATCTAATTTCGTAGTATAGACCTCCTCTTCTTCTCCTTGGAGGGCTTATTGAATATCTCTTTGACATCATGGAGGAATTTCACAACCCCACTTGTACAATTGGTTTTTGGAAGATTGTAACATGTGACATATTCCAACAATCAATTGTACGAGTGGGGATAGGAAATTCCTCCCTGGTGTCAAATATTTATTCGATAATCCCCTCAAGGAAAAGAAGAGTAGGTCTAGGTATGCAATTTACAAGGAAATTGATGCCAGATATTATGGCGACAAAGATGACGAGAATGGTATTTTGGAGAAAGTTGAGCATCCCACGAAGGAGGAGATGTGGGCCAAAGCATTGAGGGAATGCCATAGGATCGGGTCTATCTATAGGGAGGCCAGTTTGACGATCAAGAGTGTGGAGGTCATTTCCATTACGTCAGTCATAATCGAGGAAGAGGAGGATGTGGCAGAAGAAATGGGAAAGCAAGATAATGAAACTAGCAATAAAGAGAGTGATATTTTTTCTTCCATGTGCCCCCTCTGAATGAGAAAGAAAATGAGCACATGGATTTGGGGAAGGAGAAACATGATATTTTTAGTAAGTACATGGGTGAGGATCTCATGGAGGGGCAGGACGAGGCAATGGAAATGCTTAATATTTAGCAATAAATCATGCTAACAAAGCTTATGGATCATCGGTGGTTTTTCCAAATGTTCTTATTAACTTCTATTAAATATATAATATGGACCTTAGGTCATTCTTGAGGTTGACGCAATATTATAATTAAGACATCCACCATGGTCCTTTCTTGTTGAATGGAAAAGGGGTGCTGGAAATCTCTAATTCTAAATCTTAGAAGTCCTAATTATGTCAAAGTAGGGGCCAAGATGTTGTACTTGGAAACGAATGAACTCGATGTGCCCGATGCCATTGAAAATCACCCCAGTTACAGATACTTTGGGGCTATGAAACTTATCCCCGTCCTCAAAGAGCTATTCAATAATCCCCCTCGAGGCGAATAAGGGGAGGTATAAGTATGTGATTTACAAACAAATTGAAGTTAGTTCATATTATGGCTACATGAATGATGAGGATGATATCTTGGAGACATTTGAGTGGTCCATGGAGGAGGAGATGTGAAGCAAAGAACTGAGGAAGTGGCAGAGGATCAAGTCCATGCGCTATATTATGAGAGGCATAGAAGAGAGATTTCCTTAGCAAAGTACAACCTCCACAAAACTTTAATTGTGGAAGTTTGCATATGTACTTTGTCAATTAAATTGTTTATTGATGCATTTTTACATAACAATCCCACCAGTGCACTTTCAATCGCATTGGTGCACTATAAACAGTATATAAAACATATATATTGTGTTTTTTCAAATCATGTTGATGTTCTTGTTATTTGATTTATAAAATGTATTATAAGTACGCTAATGATTTCTCTATTTTTAAATTAAATTTAAGATGTATCACTGGTTAGAATTTAGAGTTTCCATATAATGTTTAACTTTAGTTTTATGAAATAATTTACTTTGGATTATAATTGCAAAAAATTATAACCATTAATGCCACATAATGTTTTAAATCTTCTTCAAGATGAATTATTTAATTTCCAGCAAGATTATGTTGATAAAACATGTTTACAAAGAAAAATTACTCTTATGAAATGTTATTTTCTCATTTATTTTATTGACAACGTTATAATAATTGTTATATTTAAAAATATATATTATAATCATAATTATTAAATATGAAAACAAAATCATTAATAATAATGAATTTTAAATATGAATTTTTCAAAAAAATAAAATTATTAAATATGAATATGAAATCATTAATAATAATGAATTTTAATGTACACAATTTTATTTAAATGAATTTATGATTTTTGCTCCACCACCCACTTTATGAATCTCTTCATAAGCAAATGTAAGTATTTGATTTCGTTAGTGAAGAAATTAATTAATTTTTTAAGGTTAAAAGAATATTAAATTAAATTAATTTTATATTAATATTTAAAAATATAAAAATATTAAGCAAGCTCAATAAATAAAATAAAAAAAAGTCCATGTGTAGATGTTATAGCGAGCTTAGTCTCCATCTTTGATGTAATTATTGTAACATGCAACCAACCACTTTATAAAACAAATGTTGAATTAAGCAATAAATTTACATTAGTTCCATTGAAAATCCAAAAACACAATTATTCAATCATCTTTTTCTTACACCCTAAGGGAATGTCTAAAGGTAGACCCAATGCAATGCATTCTTTACAAGCAGTTGGTGGTCTAGAAAAGTTACAGTTTATGAACTCGTCACCAAGAGACAAACTATGTATTGCATGCAAAACAACAAATATGGATGTCTTCATTTTCATAAAGAACTCTTTTTCATTGGAGTGTTCTTTGAACGAACAATTTTCACTAAATAATGAGGAACTGCAACTATTTATGAACCCTGTAATGTTCCCATGAGTTCGTGGACAACTGTCAATATATAACAAGTTTTTCTTGTTAAAGATTCCAAAATAAAAACCATTCATGCACATACTATACATGGAAATGATATGTTTGTATTTAACAATATTCAAGCAATCATATCGACTATAAAGAGGACCACAAAATGGCATAAGTGTCATTAATTGCTTGGGAGGAACAAATACATGTGAAAGGTTAAACAACCCAAGATTTGCATCATTTGTTTTAGACTTGGCAATCATATAACTATTACCACAAAAAGATAACCTGGTTTCAATATTGGTCACAGGAATGGAAGACTACCATGCACCATACAAAGATCAGTTGTAATAGGTTTGGTATTTACTTTGCAGATGGATAGGAAGAGAGAAGTCATCACTACCTTCCAACAATTGAACAAACTTTGGTGTGTACTTGGACATTTTTTCTCTTAGCTCATACAATTTTTTGGATCTCCTAGTAGAGATGTTTTGGGTAGTATTGATATCATACTTTGGCTCACTATAAGAACTCTATGTTGACTCAACAAAAGGAGACAGGTTGGCCAATTTAGGATGAAATGTAGTTTATCTAGCTTCCAAATTTAAAAAAAAGGAGCATATGGAAGTGTTCCTACACGTCTTTTCTATATCAGCTATTGGATTCTTGACCACAATGGAAGGTATTAGACCATCAACTTTGGGTAGTCGATCATTAATATAATGGGACAATGTGAAAAATCGAGGATTCTTCGTCAACCCTTTACATTTTGAACAACCACATACTACTGGCATGTCATAAAATCATCAAATTCACAGTGTAATATCGTTGACCGGGGTTGCAAGTTACTGGAATATGGCATGTTATAATTGGTAGGGTAAAGAAGTTGTCCATTTTCATCAAACATTTTCATGTGGTATCTTTCTCCTGATAAGAGCTTGCAACATTTTTGCACTACAAGAATATATTGCGCAACTAAACTCAATCTTGAATTATGATGCTACAAAATTCAATGAACAATTATTCAAATGCATGTGGATAAATGACATAAATCAAATCAAATAAATGAATTATAAACAAAATCTAGACTTACTTCAAACAATATGGGAGAAGTTGACAAAATTGCAAAGATATGGAATGAGCTGGAATATGAAGAATTGACCATTTGATATTATAACCTTATTTTCCTTGCATTTGAGCCAAAACCTTCATCACTATGTGCATGAATTTGATATTAAAATTTATTGGTGCTTTTAATTATTTTCTTATGCATTGGTGCATATATATATATATATATATATATATATATATATATATATATATATATATAAAGCATCGGTGTGCTACACTATGAAACACACCAAACCGTGACCTATGTTAGAACCTCCACAAAGTAAAATATCCGTAAATTTTATCTGTGGAGGTTTGCATTTCTATTTTGTCGATAAAATTGGTATCGATGTGTTTGTACGCATCTACACACCAGGGTGCATTAATCTGTATGGCGCACCGATTTGAAGACATTTTTTTTTTAAATATATATTTTACTAAGTGGTTTTACATACAAAGTGTATCGGTGCACTTTGTAGAGCACCGGTACGGTATATACAATGAAAAAACATAGCGAAAAAAAGAGCGGGAATTTCATTTTTCGAAATATATTTGTTTATAAATTAAAACACTATTCATTATTTCATTTTTTTGGCAAAATTTAGAGGGGATATTTGTGGAAGAGATATTTACCACCAAAGACTTTGGACAGGGTAGATTTTTTTGAAGAGCCAAATTTGGAAGGGATCTGTAGGGCACATACAAATCTGCGAAGAAGAAATTTCAGGTATGTGATTTCATTCTATTGATCATTTCAATCTTTCCCTATTTGATTCAAACTATTTTCAATGCATGTTAAAAAAAATAAAAGGGTTTCATAGTTATCTTTGGTATTGGAAGCCCTAGCTTTCTAGTTTTTAATTTTGGTTTCCCTCTTTTTTTAAGCAATAGATTTTTATAAGGTTTATTCAGTTGTATACAGGGAGTTTGGTATTCGTTGCAATGGTACCACTCATCGCATCGGATCCCAAACCCTGTCGATGTTAGTGATTTTATCAGAAAAAAATTCTACAGTACGCAGTGTGCACTGTACAGGAAAATCACACCAAGGCGCACTATACATAGGTAGTGACCCAGTGCTCACTTTACAAAAAAGAGCATTAGGTGCATATATCTATTAAAAGAACCAATTAGTCGAGAATATAAATAGTATTGACTTTAGTATCATATGTTTATGGGTTAGTGGTGTGTAATGCCTAACAGTACGCATCAGTGCATATATATGTTTGACGCACCGAGGCATTATGTTTAATGACATGCACCGGAATACTAGATTGTATAAAAATTCCATGATTTATATTTATGATGATTCCTTATTTCTTTTTATACGAGATGGCCTATAGAAATTCAAGGAAAACATCTTATTGTAGTGATCACAATGGTAGTTCATCCCAACAAGAGAGGGATGAAAGTTATTTAAGTTTTATTAAAAAATTAATATAATTGAAATATTTGTAAGTTTAAAATAATGATGTGTATTGGTTAATATGTGTCATGTACAAAAAAAAATTGAAGAAACTCGATAAGATTGTTCGCAAATACAAGCTTTATGGAAATGTTGCAAAGAGAGGAAATAGGTGGATTGAAAGGTAATCAACATGAAGTTTTTCTTTGGATTTTTACAAAAATGAATTTCTTAACATTAATCACTAACATGTTTTAAACACTTGATTTCACATTTTTTTAATGTTATGTAGGGACCGATAGCGAGGAAATGGAATCTCATCCTAAGAGGACAACAATTCTTAAGGATGTAAATGATGATGACAACTTGGTTATCAGTTCATCTGGAGTGGTGCTTGAAGTTAATGTGAGGGGCAAATTCTTTTACAGACCTTTGAGGGATATAGTGGAAAGAACGTATAGACATACTTTCCACTTACAATACAAAAATCAATCCAGTGACTCCAAGAATCAAGTTATATGTACACTACAAGAAGTGTTTCCGGACCCATGGTCAATGAGACCCATGAGACTTGAAATAGGAAAAACTTACAATAAAAAAAAAGAATCATTTAAAATGTATTATTACTAAACATGTTTTTCTATAATATGTTACAATATTTACCAAATTAATTTGTTTTGCTATATTTTATTTCATGTCCATTTAAAAAAAAATATTATTCTTTTTCATTTTTTAGGAAGATTATGAAAATTTCAAGCGACAAACAAGGGGAAAGCCAATACATGCGAGTAGGGATGTCCAAAAAAGTGTACAATGAGATGGTAAAATAAATGAACATAATTGCATCACAGGATGATGCATCCCAACAACAACGTGTATTATAGGTATGTGATCATTCATTTATTATTTTATGTACATAGAATTTAAATATCATATGAAATGCTAATTTTTAATTTTTTTGTTGAAGAAAAAAAATGGAACCCAATCAACAAATAAGACATGACGACAAGGAAGAAAAGGGTTGATTGAAAAGTTTATGGGTACTTATGTTTTTCAGTTACTTAAGTTTTCATATTTGTTGTGATATTTGTATTTAAATAATTAATTTACACTTGCCCATGGATGTATTCCAATACATGTTAACAAACAACGAAGAGCCAACCAAAAAATTGATTAACATTGGGTTAAGTAAGGGTTGTGAGTATATGTTGAAGTATCAAGGTTTAATTGAACAATTTGTAAGTAGCTATGTTTTTTTTTAACAAAATATGGGGGATTTGTTTAATAAAAAAAGGTGTGTCCAAAGCACACAATAGAGTTACAAAATATGATAGAATTCAGGATAATCTGGGACCTCAAGTAGACAACTACTCCAAGCTACAAATGATTGCTTCAAATACTCAAATAGAAACTTTACAAAGAACAACCTTACAAAGTACACTCGGAAAAAGACTTTGAGGATAAAAGTGAAGAAGTATTGCATCTAAGTTAACTTTTTGGGGAAGAGCTCGCCATCTTGATTGACTTGCATGCCTGACTTCGTATTACCATTGGTTGTGATGTTACCTTTTATTTATTCTTCTGTCTAACTATCGTCCAAAATTCTTTTGCAGACATTGGGGAATTCATGGTGCCTATGGGTCCTGGATTGTTTTGGTCTAAAGCTTCTACTTATTCTTGTTTCATTACCTCAACACCTTCAACTTTATCTACCCAACATGTCATTGGTTGAGGTATTTTTGGGTCCCATATTCCTTGATATGAGTCCCGAATGACAAAATCCTCTTTCGTTGGCTTCTAAGTTGTTTCTTGTTGCATTTCTTGAGGCAACGAAATTGGTTCAATAGGATCTGTTTGAGAAGGATTCCCATTGTCATGTAGAGGCTTTCCATAGTATTTTGAGATTACCCAATGTGTTAAGAACCAAATATCAATATAGCATAGAAAAACCTCAGAATAAGTACTCAACGCCTTGAAAAAGAGAGAATTTTAGATAATAAGCCTCTTCGAGGGGGAAACCTCCTTTTACCCCACATAAATGTTAAAGTACAAGATGATTCCAAATGAAAATGTCTCCTTGGTATATATAGGAGACTAGGGGGTATAATTACAACTAATGGAATAAAGCCGACATAAATAAAATAACATTACTAATGTAATATGCCCCAATTAAGGGGTAATGAGCCA
>ML777077.1:447521-462212 GCA_009831015.1 Picea engelmannii | reverse complement strand
CCGACATAAATAAAATAACATTACTAATGTAATATGCCCTAATTAAGGGGTAATGAGCCAATATTAGGGCTTAACACAATGATCATCAGTAGAGTCGACCCACCTAGTTGATTTCTTATGCTTTCTATTCTTCCTAGATCCTTTGGGGCATTGAGTTGTAAGATGTATTGTTTCAAAATAAGATCTGCAACAGAAGGAAACTCTCTCATAATATATTTTCGATACTAAGAGTATTTTTTACCAGTAAGGATAGCTTCAACTAGGAACCCTTTACTAAAGTTCATTTCCCACACAGATGTGGGAAAAAGTGGATGTGTTGTGCCTTGTAGTTTCGCAGCTTACAAAATAGAACTTTCCTAAAGTTGAACCAATGGCTTCAAGTTATGGTAAACCAAAAAAATGCAAGGGAAAATTGAGGAGTCTCAACCAAACTAGGGTTGAGGAGAGAATGTCAGACACTAAATTGAAAGGAGTCAATGGTTTCATGCACAAACCCTAGTTTCGCCAAAACCACAGACCCGAGTTGAAGATCAGATCCATATCATCCTCAATGTTGAACTCAACAATGAACAATCCTTTTGCACAAGGATGAATTAAAGCTTCCTTTTTCATGATTTGGATCCAAGTAGCAGAGATCTTCCTATTGAGATTAGTTAACTTTGACTAAAAACCATTGAAGTGACAAACTAAACTCATGTATCCATACTAGTCCTCCTCCTCATCATCATTTTGACCCATGGGAATGACAAGATATGGGGCTTCCTAAACCTTAAGAGAAGAAGAAGGGGAGTGGAATCCCTCTAAATTGCATCATAGAAAGAGACACCAAAAGGCGAACCTAAAAAATTGTGCTCTAACCTACACACGGAAACAGAGGGGACAACCCCATGGCTCAGGGCACCAATATAAAAGGAAGAGGTCATGGACATGGCCATCAAGAGTAAAAAAACCCTAGTAAATTTCCTAGGAAGGCACAAAGAGGTGCAAGCGGCTAGGGTTGAACCCTAGCCCCCGCGGCCAAACTCAAGAGTGACACCATTGCAATGATCTCTTTCTAGGGTTTTACTAGGCATCTCTAATTTGTAAGTAGCTATGTTGTTTAACATCCCTTGTTTTATCATTAATGGAACAATAAGAAACCTTTATATTAATTATATCGACTATGCTTTGTCATGGTGTATTAAACATGCAGGAAACGAATTATGGAGAGGAGCCAACATAAGATATTTTGACACACAAAACGAGGCATAACTTTGAAAGCATGTGTATGGTTTATGAATCACTCATTGTTGTGGTATGATTTTTTATTTATGTGATCATGTATATTCTACTATTTAAATGTAGATTTACTTATTACACTTTATTTCTTTGTTTGTAGATGGAACATGAATAGTTGGAACGCCATAAACAAATCGAGCAAGAAAACATTTGTTTAAATAACCAAAGTACAATATCACCTACAATTGATCAAGAAATGAGGGATGCATGCAACTTGAGTAATGACACCAGTTCACATGATGAATGACAATCAATATAATTGAATGTTACTACAAGTTGTATGTTTTGGAATATATGTCTGTAAAAATTAGGGATTTTGCTCAATGTAGTGGACATAATGTCCCAATTGCATGATGACATGTTACCAATAAATGTAACAATTACATATTGGTTCCATTTTAATTATTGTGGACCTTTACGTTGTCCCATTTTGTATAACCATGGGTCTCTTATTCATATATAATAAAATGGGTTTCTTATTTTATTGCATTGTCGAATGTTGTAAAATGTTGTGTTGTTGATTAATTAATATGTGAATTATTTACATTATTGCAAATAACAGAGGTGTAATCTATTGGATAAGGCATTAATGCAATCATTATATCACAATACAATTATAAATATAAAAAACTATATTATTATAAATAATATTTGATTTTGAGATGATTAATTAAACATTTGTAAAGAAAACAATTAATTAAAATATATACATATCGGTGCATTCTTATGAACTCACAAAATGGTGCGTGAAATAATATAGAAATCAATGTTTTTTAATGGGTTATATGCACCGGTGCATATTAAGCATATTGGCGCACCGATGCATATTAAGTATATTGAAGCATCAATGTGATAATGTATATTGCTTTAGAATTTTATGGTCTGCATGTGTAAATACACATCAGTTCTCTAAATATAATAAAAGCATCAGTGCTTTAAATAACATAAATTCACAATCTCTTTAAATATAATAAAAGCATTGATGCTTTAAATGTAATAAAAGCATTGATGCTTTGGAACAAAGAATGACAATGACATCTCACTTCAAATATTTGAAATTTTAGTACCTTTCGGTGCACAGGGTAATATAGGCACCGACACATACGAATTATACAAGCATCAGGACAGACATAAAATAAAAGTGCATTGGTGTGTTAATAAACTTAGAAAGGCTTGGTGTTGCATACGCAAACAATGCAGAACCAGTGTGTAAAACTTATAAGACCATCGATGTTTCATACAACAAAATAGGAATCGAGGGCATAATAACTATAAATGCACCGGTGCCTTTTCATTTTATGTACACACTAGGAATTTTATGTAATGGCACACCGATGCCTTTTCGTTTTATGTACGCATCGGGGAATTTTATGTAATGGTGTATCAATTCCTTTTCATTTTATGTACGCACCGGGGAATTTTATGTAATGGCGCACCGATGCATTTTTTAGTTTTATGTAAGGGTGCTCTAATGCATTTCAGTTTTAAGTACACACCATGGTAATTTATGTAAGGGAACACTAGTGTGTTTTGACAATAAAAGCACCCGAAAAAAAAAACCTCTGCTACAACCTCCTACCATCCAAATTTTTTTAGTTATATGGAACATCCAATAAAACCTTGACAACCAATATAGGGGGTTCTAGTGGAGGATTTTTTTTTTTTTTTTCCAAATTTTGTAACACTAAAAATATCTACAAAAACCTCTTCTTAAAGGTGTTCTCCTTGTAGTGCGAAAAGGAAATATTCAACTAAATGACCATATGTCTAGCTCCTTATGCACCAAAAGGGAATGTTCACATAGTCCAAAGTCTGAGTATAGTTCCACTTACCAGATTTGATATTGATGCCATATGACAACCCCTCCCTTATGTCTATCTCCACCAATATCTAATCCACCACTCTAAAAGCATTACTTATAAAACTTTTGTACATGTAATACCCCATTTTTTATCCCTAGATTATCAATGTATATGTATATGATGAAATGGCTATAAGTTGGATATATGTAAATAGTACATTGATAAACAATATAAATATATTGAAGACTACAGATGAAGAAAGAAAAATCATGGGGGGGTAAGAGTCCACAAGTCCATGAGAGGGGAAAGAAAGGAGGCTTATGGGGATAAGTGAGAATAATATTATTTTGTTGCTACCTTAGATTTATTAAACGTTTACTTTATAATTATTGTTAAATCTTGATATTAATTTCCAAAGTGAGATATGTGGAAGCCTCATGAAGTCATGTGGTCTCTCCTTTGCATGTAAATATATTCTATGATTTTGGGCATGCAAGTCATTATTCGTGTCCATTCTTCCTTAGGGGATTCTACTAAGAGCTTATCCTACCATAGTTTTACAACCATAAAATAATGAAGAAACTAAAACCATGGTACTATGAGGGAAAATATGGTTGTGTATAGGGGTAATTGTTGATATTAAGAGAAATTAAATTACAATTGATAATTATTGGAATCCTTGCATACATATTTCTTAGCCAACCTATTCTAGAGCCTTGGAGGGAAGTGGGATATCCTGAGGGACTATTTAGCGGAGAAGGGGATCCCATTCCATAGGTTTTGTAGGTTGAGGGGGAATAAGGTTGGTTGATTAGGATCGCTATAATGAAAATTGACCTAGAATTATACAAATTGGGCTATGTGAGAGAAAATAGATCCATTCCATAGGAATTCTCCTTGGTGGATTTATATCCTCGGCTTGGGGGTTTCCTTTGTTATAGAGAGATTCAATGTAATAGGGAACCTATTTTTGGTTGGAAAATCCTTCTTCTGCAACCAATTGGTGAAGAATTTCTAGAATATAAGAGTTCTAGATTTGTTTATAAATATGAAAAAATTAGTGTTGTTCATCTTATAGATTAATTTATTTTATGTCTTGTTCAATTCATAAAGAATTTATTAGTCTACATTTATAATTTTGGGTTCATGATTTAATGGTTTATTTAATTATTATGGCATAAATCTAGATTAGCATGCATGCATTCTATAATAGGTTAAATATCAAAGCATTGAGGTTGTTAATGGTATCAAAGAAAAATTGGTATGGATTTGGTGGTTATGGAGTAACTCATGGCCTCAATAGTGCATAGACGTTACTTGGTATGTTATATTCCTTATCCAAAAAAATTCTTAGGATATTCCCTATATCCTTTAATATATTCAACGTCCATAATTCTAGGACTAGTCTAGGGATTTTCACCCAAATAGAATGAGTCTTACTTACCTCCCTCTTGATATGAAAGAAGAGATTCTACTTTTTTAAGGATATAATTGAATAACCCCAAAACCAATGATAATTCAACATTTTTTTTTCATCCTATGCCAATAAAAAATTGAAATCCAACCAACTTTTTATCATAATATGAAACCTTAGAGAATAACCAAATGTATATACCCTCAAAACCCGCTGCATTAATTTCTTTGAAATATTCCTATCGACCAAAGTCAATGTCATGAATTTTGTATCCATCTCAAGAACCTTATCCATAAAGATGTCCTCAACCAAAACCACCTTGAACCTATTCCTAATATTTATACACTTATTTCATCTCCTCATCAACTTAACCTTTAGAGAGATCTAATCTGGACCAACCAATTCCTTGGAAAAAAAAGATCAAACAACTCCTCTAACTCGAGTGGACTCTCAATAAATCATGACCCCCCTCCTAAAAAATGTTTATTGACCTCTAGTTTGGATCTATTTACACTATTCATGACCCCCTCTAGACCTAATTCCAAATATCTCAAGTCTTAAAGAAAAAAGTATGAATAGAGTGTTTCTCACCATGTGACCGAGGTTGGGTCACTCAAATGGGACACTATTATTCACTACATGGAATCATTGATGACTAAATGAAAATTTGTGTGGGTGTATTATTATTAGATCCTAAGCGTTGGAAATGTTGGAAATGACATAAGAGCTCCCACAGGGTTTATATTGCTTAGACTCAATTTGTAGTGGATCACTATGAATGTTTTTAACCAAACACTTATTATTTGGGCCACTTGACCAAGCTTAAACAATATGGTATAGTTGAAGAATATATATCTAATTTTAAGAAACTTCATTTCCACATGGAAGGCATGTCAGATACCTTCTTTAGGGAATTCTTTATTAGTGGTATCAAGGAAGAGATACATGCATAAGTCTTAATGGTTGACCCTACTACTTGGCTAAAAGCCTCTCAAAGAGCTAGCGAATCCCAAAAGTTTGTGAATGCCCAAATGAAAAAACCATCCTTTATTCCTTGTCCTCGTCCCACCAATCCTTCTCCTCCCTCTCCTCCCCTTAAGATCCAAAAATTAACCCATGTTGAAATAGTAGAGAAACAAATTAAAGGTCTTTGCTATAGTTTTGATGAGAAATATTTCCCTATGCATAAATGTAAGGAGAAAAAACTATATATGTCCATTTCATAGGATGACATTGATGTTATCCCTCAAGATTTTTTCCTCCACCAGTTGAAAACATGCTTCCCTCTGATCAACTAGAGGTGGCACCCCAAATATCCTTGCATGCATTGACTGATATTTTAGCTCCATAAACCCTTCAATTGATTGGCTACATCAAGAATCATAAATTCATTATCTTAATTGATAGTGGTAGTACCAATAACTTTGTTCACAATGGGGTAGCCCAAGAAACACACTAATATATCCATGCTATGAATAAATTTTAGATCATGATTTATAATGGTGGTTCCATGAAATGTGGGGGTTGTTGTGAAATTATGAAGCTTCAAATGGGTGATTATCCCTTGAAAACCCAAATGTTTGCTATTGAAATGAGTGGATGTGACATTGTTTTAGGTGTTGAGTGGTTAAGGACACCAGTCCCCATCACCATGGATTTCAAGGGTTATACATTACTTTCTAGCAAGACTGGCATTACTACACTTTCCAAGTAACCACAATAAGTTCTCCAGAGATCATCAACTCGCATTGCATGGAAAAAATCCTAAAAAGAGACATTTTAGGATCGTTTCACAGTTCCATTCCATTCAATCCTTTAAGACCCCTTCCCAACTGATCCATATTTAAAATGAAGTTAGTCTTGGACAAACACCAATTACTATTTGCATCCCCTAAGGTCTCCCACCCTCCCGCAATGCACATGATCATTCTATTATGGTCATACTAGATAGCCTCTCACCTAATGTATGCCATTATCACCACCCATTTTCTCAAAAAAATGGAAATTGAAAATATCATTCAATAATTGCTAGTTGTTGGTTTCATCTACCCCAATACTAGTCCTTATTCATCCCTAGTATTTATGGTACTCAAAAAGAAAGAAATTGGAGCATGTGTCTTGACTTTTGCGCTCTCAACAAAACAATTGTCAAGGATAAGTTCCCCATTCCAGTCATTGATGATCTTTTGGATGAGCTTAAAGGTGATCCATTCTTTACCAAACTTTATCTTCAATCTGGCTATCACCAAATTTGTAATACTTCTTTTCACACCAATGAAGGGCATTATGAGTTCTTGGTGATGCATTTTGGCCTTTTCAATGCACCATCCACCTTCCAAAGTCTCATGAACCACATCTTTCAACCCTTACTATGTCATTTTGTCCTTGTCTTTTTTAATGACATCCTAATCTACAATAAAACTTGGCATGCCCATGTCACCCATGTGGATCAGGTCTTACAACTACTTTATCATCATCAATTATTTCTCAAAAGGTCCAAATGTTCCTTTGGTGTCTTTGAATTAGAATAACTAGGTCATATTTTTAGTAATGATGGTGTATGAGTGGACTTGAAGAAAATTGAAGCAATGAAGGATTGACCACGTCCTAAGACTCTTAAAATTTTATGTGGTTTCCTTGGTCTCATAGGGTACTACAAATATTTCATCAAGAACTATGGAAATATTTTTGCAACCCTCAATGCCCTACTTAAGAAAAATGTTTTTAGTTAGAATGAAGCCATAGATCAAGATTTCCAAGATTTGAAGAATGTGATGTGTACAAACCCAGTACTTAATCTACCATACTTCACTAAGACTTTTGTTTTGGAATGTGATGCATCAAGAAAAGGAATTAGATTATTTCTCATGCAAGAAGAAAGACCATTGGCATTTACCAGAAAACAACTTTGTGCGCGACACTTAGGCAAATCCACCTATGAAAAAGAAATGATGGCTATATTTCATGCTATGGATATATGGAATTCCTACTTGCTTGGGAAATTTTTCCATATTAAAACTTATCATCATAGTCTCAAATAATTTCTAGAGAAAAGGATTTCATCCCCATAGAAATAGAAATTGGTTCCCAAAATGTTAAGCTATTATTATGAGGTCATTTATAACAAGGGAAAGGAGAATGTGGTAGTTGGTGCTCTCTCTAGAAAATATGAAGAGGAAGGGTCCATATTTTCACTCTCCTTCATCATAGTATATTGGTTAAATGAGATGTGCAAGGAATGGTTCACAAATCCTAAGATTTCCAGCATGATCCAACAACTTCAACAGCCCCCCCATGCATCTTAGGGATATACTTGGCATAATGAAGAGATTCACTATAAAGGGTGTTTGTATTTGAGAAAACAACCCACCTTTAAATCAATTGTTCTATATAAACTCCATGCATCTCCAACAAAAATTCATTCTATCTTTAACAAAACATATGAGCTGATCAAATGATCATTTTTTTGGGAGGGCATGAAGAAGGACATTCACATTTTTTTGGTCGAAAGTGACCTTCGCCAAGAACACAAGAGAGAACTAGTTAAAACTCTAGGAAAATTTTGATGTATGGACACACATTTATATGGATTTCATTGTGGGGTTACCCAAATCTGGAAATAAATATGTCATCATGGTTGTGGTTGATCACCTTTCCAAATATGCTCATTTTTTTCCCTACAACACCCATTTAAGTATTCCACAGTTGCCCAAGTATTAATGAATAAGATATTTAAACTACATGGTATGCTACAATCTATTGTCATGGACCATGATCATACTTTCACTACCAATTGCTTGCAAGAATATTTTAGGCTCCAGGGAACTCAATTGCATCTTAGCACATCCTATCACCCCCAAATTGATGGTCAGATTGAAGTTGTCAACAAGTTTTTAGAATCATATTTGAGGTGCTTTACTTCAAAACAACAACCACAATGGGGCCAGTGGTTACCCCTAGAAGAATGGTGGTACAATATAAATTATCATGTTGACACTTGCATGACCCCCTTTGAAGTCATATATGGCCAAAAGACCTCATGAATATTATCTTACTTACCGAGAGAATCAAAGTTACAGGAGATCATCAAAACCCTAACAACTCAGGAGGATATTCTCTGCACTCTCAAAGATAATATAGTCATGGATAAAAATCAAATGAAGTGACAGACTGGTCAACATCACTATAAATGTCATTTTGAAGAAGGAGATCGAGTGTTCCTTCATCTGCATCCTTATAAGAAAACGTTCCTAAAAAAAACCACCACTAGAAGCTTGCTCCAAACTTTTATGGCCCTTATAAGATCCTCAAACATATTGGGTTAGGGGATTACAAATTCAAACTTTCGAGCCACTCTAGAATCCATCCCATCTTTCATGTCTCCAAATTAAAGAAAGTGGTTGGATGTAATTACCACACTCACACTAGCCTTCTTGAATTGGATGAAGAAGGTTACATTTGGCTGTATCTTGAGGTTGTCCTTGACAAAAGAGTGTCATATCTACCACCACACTATCCATGAAGTCCTAATATAGTGGAAGGATACATAGCTAGAGGATGCCACATGGGAGCCAACAACGATTCTTCAACAATCCCCTCATCTCCATCCTTGAGGATGGTGCTGCTTTTTAAGGGGGGAGGGAATGTTAGGGTCCTAACCTCCCTAATCCTCTAAGTATATAGATGTGTTACTATGCATTGCTATGTGTGGAGGCCATCACTAGTAAATAAGGCCCGTGTAATAGTGTGAAAGCAATAAATGTAAGAAGGCTTACTAGAAGGTTTTTCCTACTTGAAAGTCCATTCTCTATATTGTTCCTAGGAAGTAGAAAGTACTATAGACAGATATAGAAGCAATGTAAAAGATGTCATATGAATGTTTTTGCAAACGAGCTATGCTCAAACATAGGTTTCCCCCTCGAATATTCAAGTGAATATTGCTTCCAGTAATAAAGGTATAACATTTTGGTGTGATTATGGTTCATTATTTGTCTATTGTGATTACTAACTATCGTTTCTATAGACTGAGGAAAAACTATCTTTTCTATAGTAAATCTAGGCAATATCTATTATTTAAGCTTTGTATTTTTTCATTTACTAATAAAGAACATTAAAGTATTGCACGAGACAAAGAAGAAATTAATTTATATAATCCTAGCTATTTCTAGAGAAACATTAGATAAAATTTAATAAGTTGATGATAAAAAATTAACTAGTTCTAAACTTATATGATGTTCATTACACCGAAGGTGTTTTTAAGGGGAGGTTCTTTGTTGATTTGTCATCATCTGTCCTTATCCAATTAAGGAATGTCACCTTCTTGACATATTGAATTGTTACATGATGTTGATGTCTTCGATCTCTGGGTTCAATCGTGGGAAGATCAATCATCCTCACCTACCACTGACTCCAACTGTTAGCCACCTCTTTCTTCACAAGATCATGCATTGTATTTTTGTTTCTTTTGTGTTCCATTTGTTTGCATTGAATATTTTATTAGTGTTACATCAGTGCAAACCTAGTGCCATGTCCAGTTAATTGCAACCAAGAACTTCACCTCTCTACACATATGTCCAGTTAATTGCAACCAAGAACGGTAGATGTAGGTTGTTACCTATTCACCTTACACGGTTATTAGGGAATCAAAGAATATTTCGATGTTTTTTTGTTTTTTGTTTTGCACAGACGAAGACTTCCTTTTCATTTTTTACTTATTTTTCTACTTAGCTTAGTTTGCATGCAGTTATTCAACAAGTAAAGTCAGAGGAATGGTTCTAATTTATAACTTAAGCATGTTTTCGTCCTTGTCCATTCCAACGTGTTGCAATGATTTAGAGTTTGTAAAATTACTCCCATTGTGATTGAGCGTTGATCTGGGTGTTTCTTCCTTGGCCTTGTCCAAACAAGAGATTTTGAATACGAAGTTAGATATGGTGAATATTCTTTTGAGGAAGGTTGCTCTATACTAAATTTTGTTTTAGAGAGCTCTTAATGTTTTCGAAAAAGTATATGGAAATATGTGTTACAAAATATGATTATGTTTATTTAAGTAATTTAATCAAGGAATAAAGTAATTTTTGTTTTTATTAATTTATTTAATTAAATAGGATAATAAATTGGTAATTTTATAAATTTATTGTTTTAAATTTTAATATAATTTAATCAAATAGTAAAGTTATTTTTATATTTATTTAATTAAATAGAATAATACTTTCATAAAATAAAAATAAAAATTATTGATTTATTTTATAAAACTCAAATTTAAATGTTTTCCCTAATTTAAAATAAAAAAAATATTTATTTTTTTTAATTTATAACGAAAAGCAAGAATGGTCACTTTAAAAACATTACATGTTAAGATAAAAAAAATAATTGCGGTGCAGATATTTAGATTGTTTTACTGTGATTTTTTTAAAAGTGAGAAAGGAGTATTTTGATAGTGTGGAGAGTTCATCCATTTTTGCATTTGAAGTTGGAATGTTTTAAAAGTCGACACTTCTCTTTGGTTACGTAAATGACATCATTGGATCGTTCATAAATATTTTCCAATCACACAAAAGGGACAACATGTACAACAACTAAACATGTGCATCTACTTTATCTTTTTATTGCAAACTTTATCATTATGCGCAAAAGATACCCTTGCACGCCATTGAAAAGGAGATGAGTATCCCACCAGAAAGAGAAAAACATAAGGCAAGCACTGTGGGTTTAATCGGCCATCGCATGGGAGTTTTTGGTTCCCTCACATGAGGTAGGATTCCTAGTCAAATTTGGAATCACTTCATGAGGCATGACATAACACAAATATTTCAAGCGTCTTATAATCCAGGGGTTTTGAAAAAAAAAAAAAAATCTATATTGAACACAATTATTTTCTTTGTTGCGAAAGACTAGATGGGAGGGTGCTCGTGGGGACAAGTTCTAATTTTACGCGACCTCGGAGTCGAATCTGTCACTGATTGGACTAATAGATGAGTGTTATCCCCATTTTATGGGATAACTAAGGAGATTATGTCTCGATTCCCTCAGGTTGCATATATAGAGTTTTGAGAGACTACATGACTAGTAATATCCTTTTGCACAGATGGAGACCCTTCTCACCACCACAAAGGTCAGATATTTTTAGATGGAATCCATCACACCAATTGGCTTCTGAGAGGCACTAGGCCTTGCTCCATGAGGTACAATTCATGTATTATGGTGAGTGTCATTTCAATATTTGAGGCATTTGAGTATGTTGTATCTTAGAGTGCTTTAGATTTCATGACATATGCTTGGACATTATGCATTTTTCCCTACTTCACCTCCGTGGTTCCCTAGTAAGTGGTCTTCCTTGGGAATGGGTTTTCTACTAATACTGGATTGACCTGTGGAGTAGTTCTATTCACGTTGGAATACTTCCACTCCACAGGGAACCACGAGGCACTGTGGAGTACTTCTATTGACCTATGGAATACTTCCACTCCACAGGAAAGTACTCCCGACCATAATTACCACTTTCCATCACGTTTTCCCCCATCTCCTTATCTCTTAGGGATTTAGGGTGTATTGACCAAAGAAGGGTTTGTCCCTCATTTTATGGGAAGAAGGGGTTGAAATCCTAGAGGGATTATTGTTGGGTAAAGGATAAAATCCTATATATATAAACCTTCCAGATACTTCGCCAAGGTATACCCCAAGAAAGCAATGAAACACTTATCTATAAGAAAAGGGGGACCCACAAGAATAACGATTAAGAATGCTTAAAGGATTAGTAGAAGGATAGGAGGGATGATCATGAGTCGGCCTATCATGATCATGGATATTTAGTGGTATGACATTACCATTATCTGGTCACCAAGCCAGGGTAATGGCTCTCAGCTGAATGGCTGAGAGAAAGGGGGTCTCATCACGAGCCAACCTTTTCATTTCCACTAGGTGGTTGTGAGTGACATTATCATTATCTGGACACCATTCCAAGACAGTGACCTTCAACTTGTCCCTAAATTTTGAAAGAAACAACAAATGGAAAAACGATGGGCTTGGAAAAATTGCATTGCAAATGAAGGTGCCACACACCCTCTACAAAGGCACCCATGAATGAGACACTACAACCCATTCTATGGCATTAACCCCATGCCCATTGAGTCTTAACCATTAAACACTTCATCCACTTTGCATGGCTTAGAGAGGGATCTCTTGGAAACACTCCTTGCATAGGGAAAGATCTACCTAATAGGACACCTTGTCAACCCTCCCATATCCAAACTTGTCAAGTCACATAATGTCTTTGAACACTTAATTGTTTGACAGGTTAATCTTTGATGCACATGCTTAGGTGGCTCATTTATTTAGTTGATTTACTTATCATGATATTTTGACTTGATATCCTTGGAGGACATGCTTATTTTTGTTTGCAGGACCTAATTGGTGGACAGTTTTGGAAGAACAAGCCTAGTTTGGGTTTCCATGGGGCTTCAATCCCACAGGTGGATGCCAAGGGCTCGCATGCTGGATGAGAGAAATGAAACTTTGAAGGCCTAGAATATGACTTGGACTACATAACCTATCCCCCACATGCCAAAAATGTTTCCTAGGAGAGGCAAAACGTCACCTTTAGAGGCGTGACGCCACCTAGGGGGGCTAGGGTTTGGTGGTGAGCTTACCACTCATTGGCACATGGACGTTTTGAGGAGAATGAGGCTTTGACCATGAAGAAATTGACTTAGATGTTTGACATGTGGGTTTGGGAAGCCTAACTACGGTCCTCCAACACCAACAACTTGCTTCTAGTGCCAAAACATCCCCTAAAGGGGTGATGTCACTTTGAATTAGAGTTTCCTTTTGTGTAAAAGTAAATTTTAAGCGAATTGTTTAATATTATTTTGTAAAAGGGGAAATATTAGGGTTGTTGAACCCCTAGTCTTTTGGTTTACCCTAATATTATGTGGACAAACTATTTGGGAGACATTTTGTATAAATAGAGATCATAAGATCTCATTTCATAACATAACTCTCCCATTGTGAAAAGTACTTGGCTGAATTTTTTTCTTCCCTTGGTGATTTTGGTGTTTCTCTCTCATGGAATGTCTTATGGTGAATGTCTCTTGGTGAATGGATGAGGAGGAGTGATGTGCACCCCCTAAATGTTTTCTCTCTTGAATCTTAGATGAATGTTGCATGGTAACTAGGGTTTGTTCTCTCATTTTCTTGGATTAGGTAAGGAAAATTATGCATATGCTATTATTTTCTTGCTTACTTTGGTTATTGTTGGTGGAAACCTTAGGGAGGAGTATGCTATATACACCCTCCATCATTGCTTCATCTCTTTGTTAAAGGTTTCAAGTCTTTCTTTTTTGCAAGGGTTGTTAGGAGGAATACGAGTGTGTATACCCTCCTAGATTTACCCTAAGTTTGGTTGGCATACCCTAGGGAGTAAGAGGGTTTACACCCATAGGGTTGTTGTTGATATAAATTGTGCTTTAAATACACCATTCACTTAATTTTAAAGGCACTAATATGAATTATTCTTCCATTGGAAAACCAAAATATTTTGCTTTGGGAAACGTGATTTCTTGTCGTATTAACTCGTTGCAACTTGGGTTGTGTTCCTTGTGCTTAGAGCACCTCTCAACCACTAGGGAGTCCCCATAAAAGGGGTAGTTCTTTATGATTTTACAAAATTTCATCTTCAGCCACTAGGGATGAAAAAACCCTAATCGAAGTGCTTGAAAAACTCTCAAATTAACCGTTGAAATTTTCCCAAAGTTTGCACACTTACACTACTTGGTCTAGCGCACTTTTTGGCAAAGTTTGGAGGAGTTTTAGTGGCTGATTTTCTTGTTGTAATAAGTTGATTGTTAAATTCATAAGGCTGATATATATTGTTTCATAAAGTGTTTACAACAACCTTATATTTTCATGCTAGCATCTTGGTCTTTAAATCTTGAGTTTTACTAGTGTTTAGCTAGTCTATCTCTTGCATCTTTCAGTTGATTTCTAGCACTTATTAGCAGCTTATTGTGCAATTTCATTGCTGATATATATTTCTACTAAAAGCTTATATTAGGGAAATAAAGATTAAATTTCTTGTCCAATTGGTTATATTTCATTATATGCTTGGTTTTCTTGTGTCTTGGGCATGTACTTCACTATCAGCAGGTCACTCAACACATTTGACAACCCTTGAACCTTTCCAAGACTCTTTCCCAAGAT
>ML777077.1:413766-446016 GCA_009831015.1 Picea engelmannii | reverse complement strand
GATGAAGAGATGGTCATTTTCAGTCACATTGATGATCTTATGAAAGAACCTTTACATATGGTTGATGATCATATAGACACTTTCATACATATTGGCAGACGCAGGTGGGATTTTGGTCGTCTCATTTTTTATAGAGACCTTGTGCCTTAGCCTCTATCCTTCCTGGACACAAAGATGAAGAGATGGTCATTTTCAATCACATTGATGGTCTTATGAAATAACCTTTACATATGGTTGATGATCATATAGACACTTCCATACATACCGACAGACACAGGTGGGATTTTGGTCATCTCATTTTCGATAGAGACCTTGTTAGCACATATGATGAACTTTAGTTTCCAGTGCCATGAAATCATCAAGCAACTCTAAAGGGTAGTTTTTAAAGGGAGGGTTTATCATTTTATATCTTGTTTTCCTTTTGTAAAGAAAGCATCGTAGACTGGTTCATCTCGCTACAAATTGAAACTGGCGTTGCAAACTCTTTGAAGAGGTCAATGTTGGAAGCTTAAAGGGATGGTAGACTTGGTTCTCTGCAGTAGGGAGTGGGCTTTGATTTTAGGTACTTATTTTATGTTTTAACTAAAAGTCTATTGTCAAAACCCTACTTGTTGTAAACCCCAGTTGTTGCAAACTCCAAATTCGCGGCAAGCTGCGTTGCAAACCCTTCGTTTTACACAGTTGCTTGGAATTTTGTTTATTGGAGGTTTCTTTTAGTTTTAGGTTTCTATCTTCATCTCCATTTCTCAGTTTTAGTCTCTTTCAGTTTCTGCAATGTTTCTTTAAGCACAAATCCTTTTGTTAGCAAACCCTTATTCTTATAAATCAAGCAACAAAACCTAAATTGTCAAGCTTCCATCACTTACTCCAGTAGCAGTTATTATCAGAGGGAGGTTTTGATTTAGTTTTCATGGATACTCACCAAAGGAAGAAGTGCAACCATTAAAAGAGAAGACATGCCACCATTTTGTTTTTTCATTAGTATATCAGTTTTCTCATGGTTCCTCATAAATGTTGGTTCACAACTCTTAAGAACTTTTTTGTCTTATGATGTTCATGATTTTGTTCACTTGTTGTTTTTGGGAGTCATCATGCATGGCTCAGAGATTATATAAGGAATCAACAGAGGTTTGAATATTCTATCCATGATTTTGACGTCAATTGTAGTGATCAGAAGACAAAATGAAACCTACATGAAAATTCGCAGCGGATCTTGCAGAGCCGTTTTGAATTGTTAAATTGAAACAATTTATAACAAATTAGTTAATCATATTCTCATCATAACTTTAAATGTCGTTTTGGGTTCTTCTAAATTTTTTTCTGGAGTCCCCTGCACTCCACTTTGTTCTGGAGAATCTTCTTAATATACCTCCATGGGAGATGCTTCAAAATTGAATGGGCCATCCTTTGAATTGCCTTGGCAGGAGGTTGTAGAAACTTTTTTAATAGAGAGAGCCTGTATAGGTTGCAAAAGAAGTAGATTTCTTAAAGCTTGATATTCTTCTTCGAGATTCTCAATTCGTTGATTAATTAGTAGTTCCATATTTGCAAGTTTGAATGTTAACTGTTAGATCTCTGAACAATTTTCTTCAATGATTTCTTCATGGTGCCTAAGAATTTGGTGAAGCACTCTCCAGGAGGGATCCATTACTATGTTGAATGGGGGATCCCAATTGATGATAACATATGACCCTGCCTCTTAATTGTAGACAATATCGAAAATATAGGAAAGAGCAAGAGAGAAGAGCGAAGGGGCTAACCAAAGGGAGCCTTTACTTCCATTTTCAAAGCTGGGAGTGAAAAAACCTAAAAAGACATACAATTCCTTCTAGAGGGCAGGCCCTAACACTGCAAAAAAAAAAAAAAAAGCTACAAAGTTCCTCGTAATGGGATGAAAACCCCCATGCAAGAAGAACATGTCCACAAGATTCATGCACCAGTTTGATGGAGGAATATACTCAAAGAGGGGACAAAGAACAAATATGAAGGGAGAACCGAAATTGGGGGCTTTCCAGTCATTGGCATTTTCTACAAGGGATAATGCCAATTTCCAAATACCAAACTGTTGAACATCACGAGAAGGAAAAGCAAACTAAGAACATGGAGAACATATAGAATGAAATGGAAATAAATAAGAACCATCACCTTTGACTATTGTATACCATAGTTTGAACCTTTGAAGAAAACCATCCAAGGAAATTGACCCAGGTCAAATTTTTCCCATTTTGGTAAGACCCGGAAACCAGAGGAGGAACTACATGAATTCAAGCTTGGAATTTATACCATCRTTCTGAAAGGAAATGAAAAAGGTAKAAAATGGTTTGTATAGTTATAACATGCCACATTGAAAGCATGTAAAATACTTTTCCCACCACCATGCACTCAATAACAGTCTAAGCACCACCCCGAACACGCAACAAACAGCTCAGGGGAAAGCCCAACATAATGGGAACCAGTATTGAAGCTCACCTAGGTTTGAAGTTATGAGAACATTAGTTTGAATGTGTGTAACAAATGGGGGGCAATTGAAAAATGCATGATTCGATGTGCCAGCTACCACCCACTAATTGAATTTTGATCAAAACCCATAATCTATGGTAAGTGGAAGAAGCCCGAAACACCATTCACTTCCAAGACACCTTCACCTAGGTTAGATCCATTCTTTACACACATGTCTGCAACGAAGTTTTTCACATGCAAAATGTGAAAGGATTTAAAATCAAACTCATCAAGGAGACTTACTATGTGATATAACACTCCAGGGAGGGATTTTGTCACAAGGTCCAATCGATTTATAATTTCCCAGATCACAATCATTGAATCCCCAAGAATGATGATCTTTCGGATACCATTTCTTTAGTGGACTTAAGACTTTTCCATAGTGCATAGGCCTCGGCAGAATTGTTTGTTACATTTCCTAGACCCCACGAAAGTTGAATCAATAAATTTTCTTTGGGCTCATTTTACAAATTATTAAAAAAAATAAAACTAAAGAATGTTTTTGATAATACCTTGTTCAAAATATTGTAATATATGTAAGTTGAACAAATATTTTATCCTTTAACAAAATTTTATAATTTTAGCTTATAGATTTGTATAAAGGAAATTAAATTATATAATATAAAGATTATAAAAATTATTTTTCCAATCACCTTTTTCATATAGTATCTCTATAACATTGTCTAATAACAAATTTTATAATCTTATTAACCTTTTCACTATTTATAAAAAAATTCATTAAAACCCAACTAAAAATGCTTGAATATTTCATTTACTATAACCAATAAATATTCCAATTCTCTCTGTAAAATTCACTTGAAATAGAAACACAATTCAGTTAATTATAAATATGTTTCAGTGGATGATTTAGGTGTCTATTGGTGGCCACCCACCTATTTCAACTGGCTCAAAATAGTTTTCTGGCAATTTACTATTTTTAGCAGTTTTTTGGTACCTAAACTTTTGGGGCCATTTTGAGGGACCAAATGAAGATTTTTTGGGATAGAGCACCTCAATGATGGTCAAAACCTTTTATTGAGCCCCCAAAATTAATCTCCTTGACGAGACCTTTGCAACGACCTATCATGCACCCCAAATGAAGATTGTATGCCAAAGTTACGCCCCCGGGAAGTTGATACACCAAACTACCCAAAACAGGATCCACAAAATTGTTGTCTTTTCATCTTCCGGGGTTAGGGTTTGGGATTTTATTTATGTTAAAAAGTGCTTTAGAGCCTCATTGTAATCATCTTCTTGAAAATGTGAGTATCCTTCACATCTCTTCTCAAAGATAAGCTTCAACCATTCTAGTGAGTCTTTCACTCTGTATTTTTATAGTCTTGTACATTCTGCTCATTAATAGAAATTGTGTATTATTGTATCTCTGTGTTTATGGTTATATCTCTAATAATATCTATTATATTATTGGATAGATATCTGTACATTTCCTTATTATATCTCCTCTCTCATTTTGTGCCGAAAATAATCTGGATCAGTGGTATCAAAGTAGGCTTCTCTTGATCATTTTTTTCAGTGCATGTCCCCGATGAGGTTTGAGTATATCAAATTGGATCTCGACCTTATCTCTCTTGAGGAAAATCGCTTTCACATGCCAAAGAAACCCTCCATGGTGGAAGAAAATAAAAATGACAGAGTATATGATTCTATTAATCTGTTGCTTGAGCAATCTCTCACGTGATAGAGGGATGAAATGATGAAGAAATTTTCCCACATCCTTCAATGCATGCAGATAGAAACATGCACATATTCATCAAGCAGTCACTTTGGAGGAACCTCACCTTTCAAGGTACAAGTTAATTTTGATATTCTCGTATTTGAAGGACATATAGATGCAGATGCCCTAGAAAAATGCTTAAATCTGCTAGAAGGTTATTTATTTGTTCACAAATTTTTTGATAGGGAAAAGATAACCTTTACACTCCTTAAATATCTCCCCCATGTCAAACATTGGTGGAAAACTTATTAGGACCAAATTTCCATAGAGGATTCTGGAATATATAGGGTCAAGCCCACTTGGGATTTTTTTGTGGATGCAGTCAAGGAACAATATTACCCTGATGGTAACTATGATGACCAATACATGAGATGGACCATGTTGTGTCAAGAGAGGGGCCAAGAAATATTGTATTTCACCAACACTTTTCATACCTTGTGAACCAAGATGGGTATCAAATATTCTGAGGGGAATTTGGTTCTGAAATACCATGGGGCTCTACACAGGTACATTCAAACTGAAATGGAGTTTATGGACATCTCATCATTGGGAGCTACCTATCGATATATTGTCAAAATAGAGAAGAAATTTAGGCACCAGAACAAATTAGAGTTCGAGTCTGCAAATATGCAACAACCAAAGTATGATAAAGAAGGCCCTAACAAATAGCCTCCCAAAAACCATTCCAAGCCATAGGAAAAAGAGGGTCACGGGAAGACAAAGAAGGACACTGGAAAGTGGTGTGATTTACACAAAATCCCTTGGCACAACACTGAAGAATGTCGCTCAAAACAATCATTGGTGGCCAAGATCAAAGACAAGAAGCCAAACCCTGATTCAGAATCTGATTCAAAAAATTATAGAAAAAGACAGATCATCGACGTATACCCCACTGCTACTCTCGTGACCGCAACAATTCAAATAAAAGAACCAACATATCTTGAAGAGGGGAGTGCCTCTTTCATTCAAATATGTGGGTGAAGGGGACCCTGTTGCATTTCATTGTTTATAGTGGAAGCCAAAAGAACCTCATCTCAGCAGAGGTCGTTAAACAATTGGGATTGTCAACAACACCACACCCACAACCATACAACATCAGTTGGCTTCGCCAGGTACGAGATCTTTGTGTCAGCCATAAGTGTTGATTGTCATACGACATCCATCCCTTCAAGAATGAGGTATTATGTGATGTTTCCTCGTTGGATGTCTGTGATGTTCTTTTGGTCCAGCCATATATGTGGAAGCACCATGTTATTTATGAGTCTCGACCCCGTAGTGTCATTTTTAATCTAGGGGGTCATATCTACAAGATACCAGAGGTAGTTCCAACTATTGCCCACCTAAACAGTGTCGCAAGGTAGTATCTCATACTACAAAATTCAGCTTCTTCACAGTTTGTTCAAAAGGTGAACAGAAGGACACTACAACCTCAGTCCTAATACCTTTTTTCCAGCAGAAGTAGGTTGACAAGATTGAAGGAAAGTGAAAGGATTCCTTCTACGCAATCATCTCATGTATCCATACTAGTTAAAAAGGTCCAACCCTTCCAGCCACAGGTTTGTGACAACCTTCAACAAGCTAAGTAGCGCAACTTCTCCAGCGAGGCAAGAAGCTCATCAAGATGAAGATTCAACAAACACTTTTTCCTCTCCCTCGGGCACTCAACACAATGGAGACCATTTCTTCCTAAGGATGGAGTATTGATCCAGGTGGATATTGGCGGCCACCCACATATTCCAACTGGCTCAAAATAGTCTTCTAGCATTTTACTATTTTTAGTAGTTTTTCGGTTCCTAAACTTTCAGGGCCTAAATGTTTTTTTTTTGGATCGATCACCTCAATGATAGTTAAGGGATCTGATTGAGCCCCAAAAATGAATCTCCTCGATGATACCTTTCCAATGAGCTATTGTGCTCCCTAAACGAAGATTGTATGCCAAAGTTATGCCCCCAAGAAGTTGATACACCAAACTACCCAAAATGAGGTCCACAAAACTGTTGGTTTTTCATCTTCCGGGGTTAGGGTTTCGTATTTTATTTATGTTAAAAAGTCCTTTAGAGCTTCATTGTAATCATCTTCTTGTGAATGTGAGTAGTCATCACATCTTTTCTCAGAGATAAGTTGTCACCATTCTAACAAGTCTTTCACTCTGTATTTTTACAGTCTTGTATATTTCGCTCATTAATAGAAATTGTGTATTATTGTATTTCTATGTTTATGGTTATATCTCTAATAATTCTCTATTATATTATTGGATACATGTTATATATATCTCTATACATTTCCTTATTATATCTTCTTTCTCATTTGGTGCCAAAAATAATCCGAATTAATGAACCATCTCCAATAAGGGGAATTATTAACATTAATAAGTTTGATGTAAATTTAATATTTAAAATGAATAGTAATTTATGCCTTACTAATTGCCTATTGACAAGATATTTTATCTAACTAAAGATATTTAATTGTAATTTGAATATTAAAATACTTTGAAATTTTACTATACATTTTTAACATGATAATAATGGATTGATATGCACACAATGGTCATGGATTGTTTTCATTAGAGTACACAGTTGAGAAATTTAGACAAGACTTTTGTATAAATCAGAACTTCAGTTAATATTTTTTTGTTCATTAGTAAATAAATGGTTAACTGTTTTATTAATAAATTAATTATTAACTATTTTATTAGTTATCCATCTAATATATTTTTTAATTTCATATTCATAAATTCACATAAAGTGTAAATGAAGTTATTACAACAAGGATATATAACATTCTTCCAATTTTATGGATGGCATCATCCTACTTGATGTGTGAAAGAATTTTTATGTAAGATATATATTTGAGATGTCTTGTCTGTAAGAACACATGTTATTGTTCCATATATGAGTAAAATAATTTTTATGTAAGATATATATTTGAGATGTATTATCTATAACAACACATGTTATTGTTTTATTTATGAGATAATTGTTTTTTTTGGAAAAAAAAAAGGTTTAATATTTTCTATTATATATTAAAAAAATCACAGGGGTCTGTGATGCATGAAACCAGGACCTTAATTCAATCTTTAATTTATCATATATTGTTAAATGCATAGATACTATCTCACTATTTAGATTACCATAGTATGAAATTATTTTAGACATAGACATATAAAGCTGCAAATTGAAAATGTATTTAAGATGTCTCAGCATAATTTCTAAATTAAAAAAAAAAAAAATACAAGACTCGGGCTTTAAACCCAACAATTAATTGCAAGGTTGAGAGGCTCCATGCTCTTAGCATCGTTTTGGTCAGATTTTGGATCTGGCTGGTTATCGTCCACCATGATTGCCTCTTCTCCTTGGACTCCTCAGAGTTGGAGGTTCCTATTGGTTTGTGTTATGGCTCTCCCTACTCCCCCCAGTACAAGCTTTGAAACTTACCCCAAACTGTGACCTACACAGGAGCTCAAACTTCCCCTCAAAAATGTGAATGGAATGTAGGGTGGACATGTTCTCTTCATGTTGCTTCTCAAATGCCTAACCCACCAGAGATTTCCCTATCGAGTATGTTTTTACTAGCTTGTAGTATAACCAACAACTTATTTTTGTTCCACTTTGATGAAACGGCCCATGTCTTGGATATTTTCAGGAGAGTGAAAATGCATTTGTTAAAACACATTGGTAAAGTTTGACCTTGGTTAGAATTTTTCTTAGCTAACAAATCATCCCAACTTTCTTACCTAGTGTCGGTTGAGTCTATAATCCCCCCATTGCATATGTGGCCATTTCTTGAAAGAATGTTTTCCTTGATATACATCTTTATTTTCCATGTTCAGAAGTGGTTATTTAATTCGTTGCCTCAACAAAAGGTTAACTTAACCAAATGCATAAAGCATTATGTTCTTATCAAGGTAGTTTATAGGGTGATTCACTAATCTATGTGATATATGAACCTCTCGAATACATGTTTTCATTGCATGTTTTCATTGCAAATATTGGATCATCATATATGTGATTGCTCATCAATGCAATAATATAATCCATAGAGGGACTCACCCATGTAGATGCCAAAATCCTTAAATGATATTGAATCTAATGTTACCAAAAGTAGTTGGACTGAGGTAGTGCATGAAAACAAAGGTAATGGGCCTTGTAAGGTCACAACTTCAAGGGGTAATATGTCATATAACCCTTTTAGGTCTCAATATCATATGGTGGGTAAACCAAATCCTCCTCTAATGTAGGAGGGACCCATGGGCCTTAATATCCCCCACCAATGTAGAACTTGCACATGGGGGATTTGATTAATAAATTACTCAAGAATCATATCCCTATCACTTGACATGCTTGGCTCTAGCCAAAAAACTAGTTTCTATTATGAACTCCTTTAATGCACTCCGTGACCTTAGAGAAAAATAAAAGGAGATGTTGGAAATTGTGGGTTCTCAATGAAAATTGTATCTTATACATCTAAGGATTAAATTACATCAAGAGAAAATACATAGTCTACCAAATTTTGTCCTCGATTGGTAGGGTGGAGATTTTTTTTATTGAAAGAAGTTTAGTTTTTCAAGTTTTTTTTTCTTCAAATAACCTCATTTTTTATCAAGTTAGGTTTAATTTTTTGTGTGTTTTTAAAGCATAGAGAAGAGAATGAGGGCTTGCTACTTTGACTTTCCCTCCACTTGTTAGTGTATTTATTAAATATGGCACAAAATATACTCAAAGAGTTTTATGGGTTATCTTAAATATTGAAGGCTAAAATTTAGGGCTAGACAATATCTAATCCTTCAATGATTTGGGGAAACAACAATATTGTTGGTGTTGGATGGTTATTGAGATTCCAAATATCCCTTTCTCAAAATATGGTGATTTAACATGGTTGAAAAATAATAAGACAAATATCATGGGGTGTTACCTATTAGAATCTCATGTGGCGAGAAATGAGCCTAGATAGTTCTTAAATCCCAACTTGAATTGTAAGACCTAAATAGATATCAATGACATGATTCTTCCAAGTTGTGGTTCACAAATTTGAATAACTTCCACAAGGGTCAAGAAAGAATTTTGCAGAAGCTTGACAAAGTGATGTTGTCTAAGAGTAATGTATTTATTTTAATTCTTATGATGGTAGGCCTATGAGAGTTGATGTCACAATCGTGGTTTCTAACAACCAATTAATTTGGTTTATTATCTCATGGGGTGAAAAAGGTGTGTATACACAAATCCCATTACATTATGAATGCATCCCATTTGAAAATACCTGGATGCCTAGAATGTATTAAAATTGTTTGGAACCTATTGATGTGACCCCATACAGAAGATGGGTGGATTGTTTGGTGGGATGATGAATTTTTTCCAACTGTGGTCTTTTTAAGTGGTTATGATCATTAGATTGTATCCATTTTACACAATAAAAAACTAGTTGTTCAAGAGGAATTTGAATAATTTTATAAGACACTATAACTCAACATTTTAATGAAGAAAATAACATATGCATTGATAATTTGTGCCACCTTTTGAGATTTGAGGAGAGACTTTGACCTATAGGAATGATATTTGAGCTCAACTACACTAGATCAAAATACGGTAAAGGCACAATTTTTTTTTTCAAATCCATAGTAATCTATGAGGTAGGAGTAGTTGTCTACAATGAAAAATGCAAATGGTCATAACACATACCAATAAATTATTAAGAATTAGTTTGTATCCCATTATATGATGATGGCATTCTAATCCCACTAAGAGAGTAAGKAAAAAATGTTTGTTGCCATTTAAGGTTAAATAATAACAAAACAGGAAATGTGGGTAGGTCTTAGTCTTGGATGAGTTTCCAAATGCCCTACAATAGACGTTAGAGAGAAAAACATTGGGTATTGATGGATTCCCATGTGATTTMTACAAGGCCATTTAGGGCTTTGTCAACCAAAATTGCTACAATTTTATAAGAAAGAATTGAGAAAACAATATCTTGGCACGGATAGAAACCAAGTTTTAATCATATTTAGGTCTCTTCCCTCCCCTAGGATCATCTTGCCTCMTAGTTGGGGAGGGTTGTCCTCTTACTCCTCACTCCTAGGTCTAGGGTGTGACTTTTTCCTCCTTAGGGTAGTGGAACCCTTCTACATTCTAGAAACTCCATATGGGAGTTYCCTTCAACCTTCTCCTATGATAGAAAAATGATGTTGTTGATGTTTCATTCTAAACCTTTCTCTTCCAAGGGGAGGTTGCTAAACCTTTCCTCTCTCGAGGAAATTTGATTCATTTTCTTTGTTTGAACCTTTTTCCCTTAAGGAGAACACTTCCCTACTCTTATATTCTTATCCTCCCATATTTCCTACTAGGGAATTCCTCTCTTTTTCCCTCTTTCACAAGTGGAAGAGTTCCCCTTCCACCTTATCAACCCTCATATAAGCTACTTTAAGAACTATTTTCCACCTTATAATTTTATCTTTCCACCATAGGTGCGCTACATATGTTAGTGTACATGTTGATATGGCCTAGTACATTTCAGGTCATTCTCGAATGGAAACCACATATACGTGTCCCCCCATGGCTTCTCAAGACATGGAAGAATAAATGGACAACATTCACTTTTTATCCCACTTTCATGGCATTAAACCTCAATACTACAATGTCCTCAAATTCTCTCTAGGTCCTCATACTTAACCTCAAACTCAAATTTTCATCCAATTACAATATTTTCCATGGTTATAAAACCAATTGCAACCACATGTTAAGGATATATCCTCTTCCAAAAAGAGTGATCCTAACTCGACCAACTCTAACCCGAGACCTCTCAAGGTATGCACCCCTTTGAAGAATTTATTGTAATAACTTATTTTTTCTCCCATGTCTTTTCTCCTGAGCACACAATGTCACCTACTACCCAAACCCCCTCAACACACATTTAATTGTGTGTCATCCTACCTCAACCTATGCAATTATGTCTCAGCCTATCTCCTCACAACCTATACCTTCTTCCTTACCAAACCTCAATGGACTCCCACTAACATAATCCCTCAAATAAAACCATACCTATTATTCTTGATCCAACTAGATATTAGAACCAAACTTCCACTACCTTGGTAAGATCTTACCAATGAGCCATTTTGAGTGCAAAGCAGAGCTCGTATGAGAAAGTTACAGCTGAAATAGTTCAGGGTATAATTTAGGTACCATTTTACTTCCAGAGGGAGTAACTTCTTGCTCAGAAGTCAATTTGGGGAATATGAGCAGTCTATATGGAAAGATCATGGATCATAGAAGTCAGCCATGGAACCAGAATTGGAATATGGGTCACTGAAATTATACATGATGGAAGAGAAGGCACATGTAGAAAAGAGGGATAAAAATGAGAAAACAGTCTAAACTTCTGTAAACCATAACTACCAGTCTAAAGCTCAGATTTGGGAAAGAGATCAATCATCAGAAAGATTATTTAGAGAGGAATGTGTCTAAAGAATCATAATTTGACTTATTGCATTGTGTTATTCATAAATTAGTATGAAGAATGGCATGTATCCTAATTAATAAAATATTTTGCAATATGCTTAATTCTAACAACAATTGTTGCATGCACATTTTTGCAGAATTAGAGATACATGAAAGAATATTTGATTTTCTACATGAGGACTAGAGATACGGAGGATGCCTAAGGATATTATAGTCATGGATATGAGGTTATAGGCTTACATGTTAGCATGGAAAAAACAGATATTGAGCCCAATGGACACAAAAGCATAGTGGATCCAATGGAGCCTATTGAAACTATGAGAAGCTCATGGAAGGAAGTACAAAGATATAAAGCAGACAATGAAAAGATGAGGAGGACTTAGGAAGAGATTATATAGAGTCTGAATATGTTGAAATATTTTGGCACAAAACAAGAAGCTAGTGCAAGGTAAGTAGAAGCATAAAGATCTCATGATGGGAGGGATGATCATAGAGGATATAGACAATCATGAAGCATTAGCAGACATCATTATCATCATCATCATTCACTAGGACACTCAAACATAATATAGCATGCATATACAAGGTTGGAGAGAAGTCCAAGTGTGTCACTTGTCTGAAGGAAAAGGAGGAGGTTTGAGGTAGATGATTTGCAAGGTTATCTTAGGAATATTAAGCCTCCTACGTTTTATGTTGATCGCAAAAAAGATGAAGATGCAAAATCATAGAGATTGGGAATGAGTAAATATTTTCAATTGCACAATCATTCATCAAATGTAGAAGCCAAAATTGAAACCTATCATCTTCAAGGAAAAGCATTTATGTGGTGGGATCGACTCAAGTAGGTTAAGCATATTGATGAAAAGAGAATTTCTTGGAAGAAATTCAAGAGATATTTTTAGAAGCAGTAATTATCACAAAATTATTATGACAAGAAGATGAAATATTTCTTTGAACTCAAGCTTGAAAGAATGAAAATGGATGAGTATGAGAGGAGGTTCCTTGAATTGCTAAGGTATGTTGGCTTCATAAAAGATGAGAAGTTTAAAATCCAAATATGTATGAGTGGTATATTGTCTTTCTATAGTCTTTCTATAGTGATAAAATACATTATGATGAGTCGAGGACATTGGAAGAGACCATAAGGAAAGTAAATTACCTTTATGAGAAGAATAGAGGAAGACGAACTTTACAAAAGCCTTGGGATGACAAAAAGAAAGGACATATGGAGAAAAGAAATAAAGGTTTTAAGACACCATTTTACACGAACAGATATCAAGAATAAAAGTGAGTACAATCATCACAAAATGGGCCTAAGATCACAGATTAATTTGGGAAAAGGCCAAGAGAACATCCCATAAAATGTTGGGGATGTGAGGGAGACCACTTGTATATGGATTTCCTTCTCAAACGAGAAATGATGAGGACTATTCACAGTATCCAGTAGGTTGATACAATTGAGGACATAAGAAGAAGCATGCCAAGGGTCTGTGTAGCCTTGGTAAACAAGCAAGAAAAGTACCAATCCCCCATCATTGAAGTAGAAGGTAAGATTTATAATCGTCCCATAGCCATTTTAATTGATTTTATAGCTAGCCATAGTTACATAAATCCTAATCTTGTTGAAATATTTCATTTGCAAAGGAGAAAACATAAGAAATGTTGGTTGATTCAGCTAGCCATGGGAGCTAAGAGAAAAATTATTGAGTTAGTTAAGGATTGTCCAATGGACATGAATGGACTCAGCACAAAGGAAGATTTGAACATCATACCAATTGGGTCATATGATTGTTTGATTGTTACAGATTGGTTGGACAATAATCATGTTGTCATAGATTGTTACAATAATACATTCATATATCTTGATGAGGAAGGGAATTTGGGGAAAGATAAAGGGATTCCAAGGAATGTATATATTAGGTAAAATTCATCCATGCATTTGAAGAAGCGTTTTAGGAAAGGATGCTAGATTTATGCAGCCCACATGGAAGAGGCGACCAAAGATAAAATGCAAAGTGTTGAAGACCATTTGGTCTTCCAATATTTTGAGGATGTATTTGGGGAGATACTAGATTTGCCACCAAAGAGAGACATTGATTTCTCCATTTATTTGGCTCTAGAAGTTTCCATAGTGTCCAAGACTCCTTATAGGATGGGCACACTAGAGTTGAAGAAATTGCAAATGCAGCTTCAAGAAATTTTGAAGAAGGGATATATATGCCCAAGTGTGTCACCTTGGGGTTCCCCAGTGCTCTTTGTGAAGAAGGATGGAACCTTAAGGCTATGCATTGATTTCAAGAAATTAAACATGGTTACCATAAAGAACAAATAGCCCTTGCCAATGATTGATAATCTATCTAATGAGCTAAAAGGTGCAAGAATATTTTCCAATATTGACTGAGGTCAAGCTATCATAAATTAAGAATAATTAAAAATATATCAGCAATATAACATTTAGAACAAGGTATGGCCAATATGAGTTTGTAGTGGTGCAATTTGGGTTGTCAAATGCACCAGTTGTATTCATGTGTTTGATGAATGATATTTTCATAAATTACTTAGACAAGTTTATCATTTTCTTCTTGGATGACATAATTATATATTATAAGTCTAAAGAAGAGCATGTGCATCATTTAAGGATGGTGCTACAAGTATTGAGGGAGCATCAATTATATTCCAATTTAAGTAAGTGCATCTTCTACCAAAGGAAGATTTATTACTTGGGCCATATTATTTTAGAGGAAGGGATAATAGTTGATCTTGAGAAGATAGAATCCATTAGAGGATGGCCAGCACCAAAGAATGTTACATAAGTCAGATCATTCATCGAACTTACAAGTTATTATAGAAAATTCATTAAAGGTTTTTAAATGATTGCAAACCCCATTACTTCTTTGCAAAATAAGGGTGTAAAATTTGAATGGACTTCGGAATGTGAAGAAAGATTTCAACAATTGAAGAATGTTTTGACAAGTGCACCAATATTGAAGATTGTAGACCCAAATAAAGATTTTTTTATATGCATTGATGCATGCAAAGGAGGGCTTGGTAGAGTCCTCATGAAAAATGGGCATGTGGTATGTTTTGAGTCAAGAAAAATGAAATAACATGAGAGAAACTATGCCACACATGATTTAGAATTGGAAACTATCATTCATGCATTAAAAATATGGAGGCATTATCTCATGGGAAAAATATTTGAGATGAGAAAGACCATAGTGGTCTGAAATATTTAATTGGACAGCCAACCCTCAATGCTAGACAAGTTAGATGGTTGGAATTCCTCAGTGAATATGACTTTGATATAAAACATATTAAAGGAAAAGAAAATAAAGTGGTTGATGCACTCAACGGGAAAGTAAATGAGATGCATGCTATAGTCATTAACATGTATAGGTCTGATTTAAAAGACAAATTTTAGAGGTTGCAAATTCAAATCAACACTATTTACAAATAAAATAAGCATTACATCAAGGTAATTTTTTGTAGAAATTTAAATATTTTTAGCTGAAAGAGGATGAAGTCCTCGTGTACAAGGGAAAAGTGTATGTTCCAAAATCCATAGAGCTGGAAAATATAGTTTTGAGAGAAATGTACAATGTGCCATATGTTGGGCACCCAAGATATCATAAATAAATTGTAGTTGTAAGAAGCCAATACTTTTGACAGGCAATGAAGGAAGAGGTGGTTGATTACATAGCTAGATGCCTATAATGTCAAAAGTCAAAGGTTGAGCATAGACATCTAGTTGGACTTCTGCAACTATTACCCATTCCTAAGTGGAGATGGGAAGTTGTCACAGTTGATTTTATTACTAAGTTACCCAGAATAGTGAAGCAATATGATTCCATCATGGTAGTGGTGGATAAATTAACTAAGGTTGCATATTTTATTCCAGTGATGACAACTCACAAGGCAACCAACATTGCATAAATTTACATGAAGGAAATTGCCAGGCTACAGGGAGTTCCCAAGGCAATTGTTTCTGACAAATATCCCAAGTTCACATCAAATTTTTGGAAGGGGTTGTTTAAAGGATTTGGGACAAATTTAAATTTCAGTACAATATATCACCCAGAGTCATATGGCAAAAGAGATAGGACTAGAAGGATAATTGAGAATATGATAATAATATATGTAATGGAACAACCATCCAAGTGGGAAGACTATATTCACTTGGTTGAATTTTCTTACAATAAAGGGTTCCATGCATCATTGAAGATGATCTTGTTTGAGGCCTTGACTAGAAAAAAATGCAACACACTAGTGAGTTGGGATAAACTAGCAGACATAGCAATTAATGGGCCAGAATTGTTAAGGGAAATGGAAGAGAAAATGGTTAAGATCAAGAAGAATTTAAAGTTTTTGCGGGACAGGAAAAAGAGCTATGCAAATAAAAACAGATCATATAGAGAATTCAAAGTGGGTGACCATGAGTTTTTAAAAGCAAAAGCTAAAAGAATCTTACTAAGACTGGGAAGTTTCCCAAAGTTGGCAGCGAGATAATGTGGGCCATTTGAAGTCTTACATAAGATAGGCCCAACAGAATACATGCTTGCACTTCCTACATCCATGAGCATTCATGATGTGTTTCATGTGTCTTTATTGAAGAAATATGTGATTGATCCTAGCCACATAATTGATTGGAATATGATCTAGGTGGAACACGGTAACAGTACATTTAAACTCGGATTATATTTATGAATGGAATACAAAAGATTGTAAATTTCAAAGCACACACACTAGTTCGAATGGTGGTAGCTTATCCCTAAAGAAAGACATGTGTTGGCTATGATCATTTGCAAGAAGTTGATTACAAAGAGGCCAAAAAGGATTTTTAACATAAAGCATCAATGAGAAAACCCTGACCCCAAAAGATGAAACGCCAAAAGGTTTGTGGACCCCGATGTGGTTAGTTGATACATCAACTTCCCAAGGGCATAAATATTGCATACGATCTTCGTTTGCAGTGTTCAATAGCTCGTTGGAAAGGTCTAGATGAAAAGTACACATTTCGAATAGCTCAACATTGTCTTTGGTTTCATGTTGGGTACTATCGCACCAAAAAATGTCGTTTAGGGCCTCAAAACAACCCCAGAAGATTGGGACCTGAAAAAATGTAGAAAAACTACCAAGATGTGGAACCATTCTAAATTAGTGGAATAGGTGGGTGTCTACTAGTATCCACTTGGATCAATCCTCCATCACTGGGAAGCAATGGCCCCCATTGCATCAAGTTCATCCATTAAATGGGGAAACTTTTGTTGAATCTAACTCCTAGTGACCCACTTGCCCTAGTAAATAAACTAACCTACTTTGACAACCTAATAGACTTGGATGTTCTTCTAGCGGATTCCCTTAATATTGGTTTCCATGATCCGATAAACTATGACATATTCAATGCATTCATGATTGAGTTATGTAGGGGTTAATTACTCGACCACATATTAAGTGTCCAGGAAAGGTGGAAAATATGGTAGAAGCAATTCCACATTAAATACAAGGTGCAAGCCAAGAAAAGCGGGAATACTTAATTCAAAATCATTCTCACCCATAGACTTGGTGATGGTGTAAGGCCCATATCGGAGTGGGTGAATCTTTTGATGGTGTCTGTGAGGTGCTCTTTTTGCAAATGTAACCATGCCTTATCTCCCACTTGAAACTTGTGTGGTATCTAATGTTGATCGTGGCATTGCTTGTACTTAGCATTGGATTTCTACAAAATATCATGAAATTGTTGTCCAATGTGCTCGATTTGTACAAAAAAAATGGTTACTCGATCAACCTCGTTATGAGCATGGGAGGACTCCTCCTATGTAGATCAATGGGCAGAACTACGTCAATGGGGGCCAATGGTTGGAACCCCAAGCTCACCTGAAAAGAGTTCTGGCCAATAGTGTTGTGGACGGTTATGTTGTAGCTATGTTGAACATAAAGAAGGCCCTCATCCCATGTGTGTGGATTTTTGGAATTGTGCATCCTTGGGATATGAACAATCATCATGTTGACTACCTCTATTTTTCCATCAGTATGTGGGTGGAAGGCAGACAATTTGGTAATCTTGGTGTCCATCATCAACCATAGGCTCAACTAGAAAGTAATCAATAACCTATTGTGTCAATCTAAAATAATGGTCTGTGGGAGCCCAAAATGAACCCAAACACACTTAAAGAAGAGATTAGCAGTGCCCTCAGTTGTGATAGTCTTCTTGTAAGGTGTCAAAATTACCATCTTAGAGAATTGATCAATGACCATTACCATGCTTGATTGAAGGTAGACCGGACACGTAATCCTTGGAGATGGAATCCCAAGGCATATTAGGAGTAGGAAGAGGAGTGTATGACCCCTGTTTTTTAATGGTGGGATTGGCAATGGTGCAGGCAGTGCAGGACTTGATATACTTGATGACATCTTGTCGAAGATTTGGCCAATAACAATTCTTTTGCATTACTTCCACTATTGTTTCCACGCCAAGTGTCTTATTTTTTGACTATAATGAGCCTCCCAAATAAGCTTTCTTTAAGAAACACAAAGATGGATCAGATGGCATAGTAGTCCATCTTGGAGATGAAAGTCTGGAACTGGTTTTCATGTGCTCAATGTTTGATAGGTATCATCAAAGTTAGAGCCACTATTGTATAATTGTGGCCACATGAACATCTCATGCCCATAATATTTAAGAATTCTGGTTAGTGCCACAATCGAGGGTCGACTGAGGCAGTTTACAACATGGTTGGTGTTTCCCTTCTTTTACTTCGTGTTCAAGTGGAATTGTTGCAGGTACATGGACCACTTTTGATGGTAGTCATTGTATAACTATCCTTTTGTCTACATAAATTGATCCGAAAATTCTTAGATGTTAAATTATTTATCAAATACACATAAACAACCAACTTGATTCAAAATATAAATTATCGTCTTTGATTGATTTGCAATAATATGAATTCACTTACTTATCCACAACTCAATTAAACTGATGAATAACTTGAGTGAAATATAACAACAATAATAAAGCACATTACAAAATTTTGTTAACGAAGTTCACCCATCTTGGGCTACGTCTTCAAGTCCACTTCCAATTGATACCACTTTATTAATGCTCAAGTGCTTGTGTTCTTACAATGATATTTTTATCTGTAACTCAAACTCAGAAATAGAGTCCACCATTGAATTCCTCTCAAAATTATAAGAAAAATGAGTATAAGCACTCTATACTTTCCTCAAGGAACCCTATGTCATGCATTACAATGCAAAATAAAAGTCTAGATACCCCGTGGCACGAACTTTGAAGAAAAATATGCTTAGCTCTACACGCATATCCATGTGGGCACATTGTTTTGTGCATTGGTTAAATAGGAGGTCAGGTTTAGCCTCCACCTAAAACTATTGGAAAACTTAAATATATTTTTTGTGGAAATCATGTAACAAGAGTCACCTTTGGTGCATTGGTTAGAGTGGTTGTACATTTGGGAGGAGGTCGCGGGTTCAAACCCACGAACCTCTCCTCCTTTGGCGTGTGGTTTTGAACTTTAATATATATATGGAATCCGATGTAACCATACTCCTAAGCTCGTGGGGGGATAACAACTATGCCACTGAACATAACAAACCATATATATATATATATATATATATATATATATATATATATATGCCACTGGTTTGTTATGTTCAGTGGCATAGTTGTTATCCCCCCACGAGCTTAGGAGTATGGTTACATCGGATTCCATATATACCATGGGCCGGGAGCTTAGCCCTCGTCCCTTTTTCCGCTAAAAAATATAATTCAACAAATTTAAATAAATTTAAATCCATATGACTATTAAGTCAAAAGCTTTGGGGTATTGGTAAGTCGTTGGATTATCATGTATGAGGTCGAGGGTTCGAACCTAGTTGACCCATAAAATTTAGGAATACCCTCACCATAGAAATTCAATGGGAGACTTCCATGTGGTGGTCCCTCATTGGTCCACATGTGAACCATGTGTACGATCATGCCATGTGTCATCACATGATTAGTCCATGTCACTGCTCGATCACCATACAACCATGATGACTCAACCTGCTACTTGCCATGTGTCGCATCGTGAGGTTTCCACATCAGTGTCATACGACCTATATGGATGTGCCATGTGTCACCCTTCCAGAGATTCCATGTGGAACTCCCTTTGACCTTTGACCCTATTTGACAAAAACTTTGAAGAGCCATAAATTTTTCATATGACCTTCATTTAACGCAATTCTAATGCCATTGGAAAGCTCTTGCAAGATCTACACAATGAAGTTGTTTTTTAGAGCATTTGAAATGATCTAATTTTGAGCATTTTCAGATCCATCGGGATCATTCCTCCCCATTGGAAGCCTTTTGGACCACCAAAAGTCTTGATTAATATGAAACTAAGTGAGGGTAAATCTCCCTCACCATCCTGATCTCGATCTATCTTTATTTTCTAGGTTTTACTCCTTTAATACAAACTCGAAGATATTCCACATCACCTCATTGTGAAGTATTGATCCTTTTTTCAAGGATAACATATTCATATATCTCGTCTAAGTAATTTGGAGAAAAATCATCAACTGTCGGAATCTAAACACCTTCATCTTTATCCATAATCATAGGAGGCTCATAAAGTTTCAAATTCTCAACATTCACCACTGAATATATTTTCATATAAGATGGCAAATCTAAATGAAAGACATGAGTACCAATCTTCTCCAAAATATTTAATGGACCATACCAGATTGGTTTGATATTTTTTCCTTCACCTTTCATTATGTACTTGTTGATATGTAACCATACTTGATCACCGACTTGGAATTGATGATCAACCCAATGTTTATCTTTCCTTACCTTGTACTTGGTTTGGCTCTTCTCCAATTGTTCTTGTACTTCCTGATGTACCTGATGAATCCTTTGAATGAACCTCCTATATTTATCGGTATCATTTTTTTCGTCCTCTTTTCTTGCTTCTTTGAAATCAAACTCCATAGGTGTTTTAGGCAAGTATCCCAAACATACTTCAAAAGGAGTTCTTCGAGTAGAAGAAATCATGGCACGATTATAGGCATGGTGTACGTAGTGAAATTGTCCATACCACAACTTAGGATGTAACTACAGTACCCTCGTAAAAAATGTACCATTGTCTTATTCACCACCTATGTATGTCCATTTGTCCATGGATGAAAATTTGTGCTCTTTTTTAACTTAGTGTCCATCAGCTCCCATAAACTAAACCAAAACTTTCCCAAGAAGTGAGAGTCTCAATCGGATATAATAGATGTAGGAAACACAAAATGAACCCAAACATTTGCAAAGAACAATTGTGATATTTGTTCGGCTATGACTTTCTTCTTGCACGACATTAAAATACAAATCTTATTGAACCTATCCACGACGACATATAAATAATCATGACCTATTCTGGACATCGGCAAATCCCCTACAAAATCCATGGTCACACTTTCCCATGGTTGAGAAGGTACTGGAAGTGGCATATATAACCCCAACTTTATGTTGTTGGGATTACTTGTGGAACATAATACACACCCTTTGAAATTCTTGGAAACTGTTTCATTCATCTGAGGCCAATAACAATATATTTGCAGCTATGCTACTGTCTTACGTACCCCAAAATGAAAAACAAATGAGAGATGAATGAGCTTCCCTCATTACATTTTCTATTCCATCCCTGGGTATACAAAGCTTTCCAAGATGATATAATAAATTATCATGCACATGATAATCCAATTCTTCACGCTGATTTCCATGACTTAGAGTTTCATAAAAATATTTAAAATCATCATCTCTAGCATATTATTCAACACAACTTTCATGAGATAAAGAATTGTGCTTTAATTGTATATGTGTTACCATTGGCCTTGATAACATATTTGCAACCTTATTATTAATACCTTTCTTATACTTAATTACCACATAAAATTGTTGTAATAAACCCATGCACCTGAAGTGTCGTGATTGTTGTAGCTTGTTCTAAGATTGCAAATATTGTAATGGTTGATGATATTTGTGAATTATTGTCTCATTTCCTATTAAGTAATGCTTCCATTTTTTCACACTTTGTACCAAAGCATACAATTCCTTATCATATGTTGGATATTTAATTATTTATTGAATAAAAGTCTCAGAATGATAACCAATAGGTTTACCTTGTTGCATCAAGACTGCTCCCATGGCATATCCACTTGCATCTGTTTGAATCTCAAATGGTTGTTGTAAATCTTAAAGAGACAAAACTGGTGTGGTGCTTATATTCTCTTTCAATGTCTCAAAGTATTTATGTTTCTTGCATACCCATTGAAAGACTTGTTTCACACCAATGTTAAGAAGAGGATCATCCTCCTGCAAATGAATTTCATGTTCAACCTCCCTCTTAGGAGGAAACCCTGTAGGTTCCTGAAATAGCTCATCATAGTTAGAAATGATTTTTACCAATTCCTGTTTATGATCTGGATCACAACTTGACAAAGAATTTGATATATCTTCCTATTTTTGCTTCACAACTTTATAAGTCTCTTCATTTGTCTTGTGCTCACTAAATAAATATTAGTTTTAATATGGTGAGATCTGAAAATATATTCAATCCCATCCTTGGAAAGGTGATATAGGTTCTCTTCATGATAGAATATGGTTTTCCTATCAAATATATATGGACTACCCAAGACTATGCCACAAATGTCAAGTGGCACGACATCTAATTCAACCTCATCACAAAACTTGGAAGTAATTGCAAATCAGATTTTACATTGTTTTGTCACTTGAAACTTATCATCCTCACACACACCCAACCTAATGGATATGGTTTCACATGAGGTGTGGCCTTTAAACTCAGATTTTTGACAATTCCCTCAAATATTAAATTCACTTTAGATCCACTATCAAACAAAGTATCAACCTTTGTATGCTTCACTATGACTCTGACATGAAAAATCTCACTTTGTTTCTTTTGATAAAGAACACTTTCCAATTTAGCAGATTGAACTAAAGAACTAGAATTAGTGGTAGATATACATTTGCTTCCCATTGTTGTGATTTTATATTCATCTAATGAATTTGATCCCAAATCTTGTTGAGTTGTTGCAGCATTCCTTTGTTTCCCTTTATCCTAGTACTTCTTTGGTCGCAACTCTATATGCAACTTCCAACACTATGCATATGCATGTCCCCTCCTCTTGAAGTGAGAACATGTAGGCTTCTCTTCAACTTTCTTTACTGTAGCTGAATTCTTATTCTTCCATTTTCCATTCAACGTTTTCTCAAATTTGGATGGATTCTTATCTTTGAACATATGCTTTCCCTTGCTAGCCTCAATATGAGTAGCTTGTACTGATACTTGATCAATATTAGTAGGTTTAAAGAACAGTCTAATGTGTCGAAGATATGAATGCATACCACAAGTATATTTCAGAATAGTATCACGAGTATATAATGGAATTCCTAAAGATAATTCTTTCTTATTAAATTGTGTATATACTTGAACATTTTGCCTTTTTCTTTGTCTTAGATGATGCCAATATATTATCGCAGTTTTCACATAATCCAATGGATAAAAAAAAATCTTATTGCAACATTAAATTCATCCCGAGAAGAAATTTCTTTACACTGTTGAATGAGATAAACTTGTGTCTTACTCTCCCACCATGTCAAGGTTGTGTCACCCATACAAAGAGTAGCCAAATGTATGTTTGCAGTTTCATCCACAATATTTTGTACCCTGCAGTATAATTCAATTTGTTTGATCCAATTGTCCAACTTCTTTGCATTCAATTATCCATCATATATTGGCAAGTCAAACGTTACATCTAACTTTAATAAAGGTAAATCATGAGCATGAGAGAAAGAATACTTGTTAGAGGGATTATTCTTATGTGAAGAATGTTCACTTTATCCATTAGTAGATGATGATGAGGATGATGGTGAAGAAGGTCCTGAAGATCCACCACCTTCTCCTCCTCCTTTTGTTTTTACTGAAGATTCTGCTTCTCTAGTATTTTGAACTCTTTGATACAAATCATATATTATCTCCCTCATCGTGTGGAGTGTATCCATAACTTCCTCGGGTCTCATGGGAGGATCTTCTCCTTTCTTTCCTTCAGAATCCATCTCACGTTTATGAAGTCTCCTTTGGATTTTTGTTTTATAACTTACAAGCCTGCCTTCACCTCACTTGAATCTAGCTCTTGTAAGCATTCACATGCAAATATATGTCAAAACCTCGCTTTGATACCAACTTGATTTGAAAATTCTTAGATGTTAAATTATTTCTCAAATACACATAAAAATCCAACTTGATTTGAAATATAAATGATTGTCTTTGATTGACTTGCAATAATGTGAATTCACTTACTTATCCACAACTCAATTAAATTGATGAATAACTTGCAAGAAATTGAGTGAAATAGAACAACAATAATAAATCACATTACACAAGTTTGTTAACGGAGTTCACCCATCTTAGGCTATGTCTCTGGTTCTTCTTCCAATTAAGACCGCTTTATTAATACTCAAATTCTTGTGTTATTACCATGATCTTTTTATCTGTTTCTCAAACTTACAAACAAGTGCACCATTGAATTCCTCTCCAAATTCTAGAAAAAATGAGTATAAACACTCTATAATTTCCTCAAGGAACCCTATGGAACGCATTACAATGAAAACTCAAAGTCTAGATACCATGTGGCACAAACTTCGAGGAAAAATATGCTTAGTTCTGCATGCATCTCCCTGTGGGTGTATTGGTTTGTGTATTGGTTAAATAGGAGGTTGGGCTTAACCTCCACTCGAAACTATTGGAAAACTTAAATATATTTGTTGTGGGAATATTGTACCAAGAGGTGCCTTTGGCAGATTGGTTAGACTAGTTGTACATGTGGGAGGAGGTCGGAGGTTCAAACCCACAGACCTCTCCTCCTTTGGCATGCAATTTTAAAATTTAATATATTTATATATAAAGTATGGTATGGTTTTTTATGTTCGGTGGCATAGTTGTTAGCCCCCTGCAAGATTTGGAGTATGACTACATCAGATTTCATATATACCATGAGTCAGGAGCTTAGCCCTCAACGCTTTTTCCACTGAAAATATAATTTAACAAAGTTAAGTAAATTTAAATCCATATGAATATTAAGTCACATGCCTTGGTGTATTAGTAAGTCATTGGATTATCGTGTATGAGGTCTAGGGTTCGACCATGGTCGACCCATAAAATTTTGGAATACCTTCACCATAGAAGGCCAATGGGAGACTGGCACATGGATTTCCATCAATGGTCCACATTTTCACCACTCGTATGATCATTCCATGTGTCATCAAATGATTAGTCCATGTCACTGCTCGATCACCCATACGACCCTACTAACTCAGCCTGCTACCTTCCATGTGCCACATCGTGAGGTTTCCATGTCAATGTCGAACGACCTGTATGGATGTGCCCTGTGTCACCCTTCTAGTGGTACCATGTGGCACTCCATTTGACCTTTGACCATGTTTGACAAAAACTTTTAAGAGCTATAAATTTTTCACACGACCTTTGTTTAAGGAAATTCTCACACCGTTGGAAAGCTCTTTCCCAGATCTACACAATGAATTCATTTTCAAGATCATTTGAGACGATTAAATTTTGATCATTTTCAGATCCACATGGATCATAAATTGCATAGGCATGTGATTAGTGTGGATGATCATTTCCTTTCCAAGAATGTAATGCTTCCACTGTCGACGTGTCTGCACAATGGAGTACATATTTTTCTCATAGGTGGGGTATATATGAACAACATCAAACAATGTGTCACTATGATAGGCCATTGGATGCCTATGTTGAGTCAAGACTGTACCGATAGCATAATTTGAAGAATATATCTCAATATCAAATGGATATTGTAGGTCTGGAAGAATAACAATTGGTGTTGAATAGAGGCAGAATTTCAAATCCTCGAATGATTTCTATTGTGGCACAGCCAAAACAAACTTGATCTTGGCTCGACCCTTGGCCACTCAGCTTAGGTTCCCAGTGACATGAGAGAACCCCAACACAAACCTATGGTAGAATTTGGCAAGGCTCAAGAAGATACGAAGCCCATTCAGTGTCTTTGAGGTCATCCAATCGTGAATGACTTGGATCTTGGTTGGATCCAAATGCATACCCTGCTCATCCATTATGTATCCCAAATATAGAATTATGTGCATGCCAAAGGAACACTTCTCCAAATTGGTAGATAAGTTGTGTTGTCGTAGGGTGCCTAAGACCTATTTAATTTGTTTCTAATCTTCCTCCCAGTTTTTTCTAAAGATGAGGATGTCATCCAGATATACAACCACAAAGGAGTTTTTGAATAGTCACAATATATCATGCATCATCTGCATGAATTTGGATGGGGAATTAGTCAAGCCGAAAGGCATGAACAACCACTTGAAGAGACCTTGTTTATACCTGAAGGTTATCTTCCATACATCAGTTTTCTCAATCGGCACCTAGTGGTATCCTGACTTCATATCAATCTTACTGAAAAATTCAACGCCCTTGAGTTGATCTAGAAGATCATCAATCTAGGGGATTACGTATTGGTTCTTGACTGTGATCTTGTCCAAGTATTTTTAATCAGTACAAAGTCACCATGTGATGTCCTTCTTCTATACTAGAAAATTTGGGCTCTCTCAAGGTGAGGAGCTTGTTCTAATTTGGCCCTTCAAAATTATCTCTTGGATCTAGCGTTTGATTTCTTCATTATCCATAATATAGTGTCTATATATAGGGTCATTGGGTAGAGGATCATTGGGTGTCAATTCAATTGATTGCTTTACCTTAAACTGCAAAGGAACCCTAGTAGGTGAGGTAAATATGTCTTTGTGTTCTTGTACTATCTTTTCCACCTACTTATACTATGTAGATAGACCTCATGTGGAGGATTTGGCGGTTGCAATGATATTTCGTTCACCTTCCGAGAAAACCATAAAGAGGAAAAATCTCTCTATCTAAGAGGCAACCTTTATGCACTACTTCTCAAAGATCAAAGAGACAGTAGTAGTTGGGACTGCCTCCAGTACCTTCTACAGTCAACCTCCCAAAGTAATAATGAAACGACGGGGCATAGATTAGTAAACAGTAAGACACTTCCACATATATGGTTGTCCTAAAAGAACATCACAGACTTGAATTGGGGTAACATCACACATTACCCCATATTTGAAGTGCTTGATGTCATAGTGCATGCGACATTGATGGCTAATGCAGATGTCCCATCCCTGGATGAGTGAACCGATGGTGTATGATTGAGGGTGCAGCGTCATTATTAGGTTCAACCTGTTGACAACCTTTGTTGAGATTATTTTCTTCTGGATACCATTGTCAATAATGAGATGGAGTGGGGTCCCTTTCACCCACATATGTGAGTGGAAGAGGTGCTCTCCTTCTTCAGGCTCCTCTGGTTCCTCTAGTTGGACCTTTGTGGTAGCAATGGTGAAACTGGGTTCCACGTCAATGATTTGTTTTCCCTTCTCCAATTTTGAATCTGAGTCTGAGCCAACATTCAACTCTAACACTTTCATATCAGCCAACAATGATTGTTTGAAGATAAATTCATCAGTGTTGTGCCAAGGTCCTTTATGTAACTCGTACCACTTTCCAATGTCCTTCTTTGACTTCTTGTTACCCTTCTTTGCTTGTGGCTTGATATGGTTGTCTTGGGGTTGGCCATCCTTGCTCTGTCCTTTGTTCTAGGATTTTGGGCCACCTTTATCGTGCTTCTATAGCGATGGGATTGCAGAACTAAAATCTCACTTATTTTTTTCTTGAACTTTTGGTCGATCTTAACAATGTATTGGTAAGCAGCTCCTAGTGAGGAGATGTATAGGAACTCCATATATGTTTGCATGTACCTATGTATGTCACTGCAGTACTTTAGAACCATGTGCCACTCAGATTATTTAATACCAATCTTTGTGCACAAGGTATGGAATATTTTGGTGTACTCTGGCACCATCTGGTCTCTCTCCTGATACAAAGTTGTCCATCTTGTGTACTGGTCATCGTAGTTTCAAACAAGGTAGTATTGCCCCTTGAGGGAATCAAAAAAATCCACCCAATTCGGTCCTAGTCCAAAAATTGTAGACTCATCTCTGAAATTTAGCTCATAGTAAGTTTACCACCAATCTTTGACATGGGGAAAAGTTTCAAGGAGCGTGAAGGTGATTTTTTCACTGTTGGCAGAATTTTGGACAGAGAAATAAACCATTTTTCCAAAGCATTGACATCTATCTGGCCTTCAAATAAAGGAATATCAAAGTTAACTTGTATCTTGAAGGGCATAACATCACTGAAGTGACTATTGGTTTAAGGTTCCTCCATTTTTGTTGGCATTCATCGAAGGATATGGGAGAAATTATCCATCATCTCATTCCTCTATTGCACAAGGGCTTCCCTGAGCAATAGCTTGATAGGATATCATGCTCCATCGTCTATCTTTTCTTCCACCATGGGAGGTCGCTTGGGTTGGCGATAACAATTGTCCTCAAGAGAAATTATCTCAAGACCCAACTCTCTATACCATGACCTTACCGGGGACATGCACTAAGAAATGTACTCTGATACCATTGATCCAGATTATATTGGAATGAAATGAAGGGAGAGATATAACAAGGAAACACACAGAGATATTGCAAGAAATAAATTAATATAGTTTGGTATCCCATCAAAAAGGTCTAGTCGACAAGTACACATTCTGAACGGCCCAACATCTGACTTCAAATGCATGTTGGGCACTACCACACCATAAAAATGTCATTTAGGGCCTCAAAACGGCCCCAAAAGTTTGGGACCCGATAAACCATAGAAAAACTACCAAGATGTGGAACCATTATGAATTAGTGGAATAGGTGGGTGGCCACCAGTATCCACCTGGATCAGGAGCCCTAGAGGATAGGGAGATAGGATGAGGGACTGCATGGTAGAGAATGGGGTCCCATTCCTTGGGTTGTACAAGTTGTGGGGAATATCAGAGCTGGTGGATTGGGATGGTTGTAAGAAACTATCGTGTTGTAAGTGGACAGTAGACACCATTTCTTATGGATTCTTCACCCCAGATCAGGGGTGACGTTCTATTGAGATTTGGAGCAAAAATTCTATGGTTGGGTGGAGCATTTGTCCTTTGTAGCTAGTTGCACATTTGATTTAAAATATTAGTATTCTATCTATGTTGAATGTTTTTATTTATGGGTTTATATTATTGTGCATAAAATCTATGTTTTTGAGAAATTACATGATGTTATGTGTATGTTTAATCAGTTTCATTCGTGTTTATTGTAATTGTTGTTATATACATGGGAGTTTGTAGCATGTTGCATTTTTTTAATTTAATGGTTTCAGAAAAAAGAAAAAAAAAAGTGTTGAGTTTAGTAGTGGGGGACGTTACAAATCATTGCATCTACCCTTGTGTGTATTTATTCATGGTATTTGTTGTTGTTGATATGTTTGGTTGGCATGTTGAATGTTGGGAATTCCTATGAACAAACATACTTCCAAAGGTTTTTATCCCTCACTTCTGAATCCTTTTGAAATGACAATTTTCCTCTATAGTCCTTCTTAAAATCCTATCTATCCTTCAACCTTTCTTCAATGTAGATTGTATTTCTCACTATGTCTTACAAGGTTTGGTGATCCAATGTATGTAGTTGTCCCATCGAGGACAATTTCAATTTTCTAATAAATTTATTTGAATTTTGATTATTTGTCTCACATGTAGTACATATATTTAATTAGGTCCATGAACTTGTTCTCCTACTCCATTCATATAACCCTTGTCTAAATTTGTTGACGAACCCTATTCCCAAACACTTTTGAATCTTAATCTTGTGGAACTCATGTCAATACGTGCACCTTAGGTATGCTAAAACGTGGAGACAAAGTTGTTCTTGATTGATCTACATGACATAGCAGTGATTGTTCAAAATGAAAATTGAACCAATTGAATTTAAGTGATTGAGCAATGAAAGCATAAAAGCAATTGAGTGATTAAGTGTGTATGGGAGATTTCAATCAATGTTGCATAATATTACCAAATTAATAAAGTGCAATGATGATCTCACAATAGTAAGTATAAACATGTAATAGATCAATAAAATACCATTAAGCTATGAACAATCCAAATCATAACAAAACCAAGACACCCAATATTGATCAATTGTATATGTTATTGTTAGTACAAATATTAATCTACAAACTTGGCAAGGATTGAACTATTGTGGGATAATGTTGTGATTATGATCATATAAGAGAATGAATAATAGCTCAATGGCTTATATCAACTGGCTAGTATTGATGTTGTTTGGGATTTGGGGCTAGTTTCATGTTGGCAAGCATTCAATTTGAATCTACTTGGGAGGTGCACTAGTCTATGTTGACAGGTTTACTAGGGATGTCATCCATGAATGTGGAGAAACATTCCTTAGGTGTCCCTGTGAGGTTTTCCTTGGAAATAAAAATAAGAGAATGAATAAATTATGATGTGGAACCCTTTACAAATGAATTAATATATTTTTATATACACACAATTGGAGAGTCAAATGCATTAGTGGAGGCAATGCCAAGCGATCAACCTTGTGCCAAGTCCTTAGAGACCACTACATTCTCGATCCCTAGAATCAAGTCGTTGATATAATGTGCTACTTTCCCCAACTTGATCACCTAATGGGTTGAGTGTGTCATTCCTCTAACTTGTAATATTTCCTGGATGAGGATTGACAAGTTTCCATTGGATTGGCATACTAAATCACATGTTGATCTATAAGTCAAGCTAGCATGTAATACCCATAATCCAAACCCCAATTGTAAATGAAAATGTAAATTTACATATATGTTGGTGAGTCATTGGCACCAAGTTTTGGTTCAGTTTTGCGTGCACATGAGTAGTGCACGAGGAATCTTTACCAAAGAAAGAGTGTGCACATTCTACAATGTTGCGCGCACCTGAGTAAGTGTGCAAGGATTACCTTGAAGTACGCATCGGACCGATGTGTGTGTATGTGTGTGTGTGTGTGTGTGTGTGTGTGTGTGTCTATTTGAGGTCGGAGATCCTTTGTGGTTATTGGGCTGGTGAGTCAAGATGCAAAAAGGCCAGTGTGCATATCCTTGTAAAATGTAATCACACTCAAATTATTAATAAAATAACGTCATTTCACGTAGAGAAAACAGAAAAAAAGAGACAATGGGCTAAACTCCACCGAAACGGGAAAAGGGAGCTAAGATTTTATGAGAGGGACTAAGACAAGGGGACTTAAGTCCAAGGGAATATTTTATTAATAATTCTGAAAAGTATAATTTATGGATATTTATTTATCCTAAGTTCTTGAGGGATCGGAATGAGTCACCAAGTGGCTAAAGCTAATTCTAAGGGTGACAAGTGTGTGTTTATGACCATGCAAATATATGGTTGAACCTCAGTGTATTTTGTGGAAATTCACTCATTTTCTTCAGGGGTCGGGCCATCTGAACTAGGGACAGAAATTACCCTATCTGTAGAGAAAATCCTAGAAAGGGGTTTCCATCTAGTAACCATAGTATTTCTTGTCGAAGAGGCGGGTTTTCAGGCCCATGAGCATTCTCTCTAGGTGAGATATTTGTTGTCGAAGAAGTGGGTTGTCAAGCCCATGAGCATTCTCTCTAGGTGAGATATTTGCTAGGAATTGTTCCCTGGTGCATTGGGAATTAGTTACAGGGATTTGAGACTTATTTTTTGGCTTGTTGATGAATCCCTAGGAGGGAAGTGGGGAAGCCAAGGGATTGTTGAGCAGAGAAAGGGCACACTCCCTGGGGTGGGATAGGCATGTGGGGAATGAGACATTATAGGCTAGTTGTAGGAGTTGGGAACCTTGGAATGAGAAATTTTGTTGATTATCAGACCTTAGCTTGGCATTAGGAATCATTTTTCCTGGGTGGAGTTTAATCCCCATCTAGGGGGTGACTTGTTGCTGAAATTTTACGAGCAACAGAGTTTATGGATGGGAGGAACATCTGAGCTCTACACACAGTTGGTGACTCTTTATAAAAGATAAGTGTTATTTATGTGTTTGTCTAAATTACTATGTGCTTAATTATCTATGTCTGATATGGGTTTATTTTTTGTATGACGTTCGATATAATTAATTGTTGTTATTTTGTATAATGTTGTTTGTACATGTAAGCATGATGTTGTTATTCAATGTTTGTTATCACACATGAAGAGTATGACAGTTATTAAGTATTCATGTGAGTTAAATTTGTAATAACGGTCATGAGTTTCTGAGGCGAGGCTAGAATTGTCGTGCGCATAGGAAAGTCATTCGTGCGTGAAAGAGGTTGGAATCGTCGTGCGCACGGGGAAGAAGTCTGTGAAAAAGGAGAACATGATTTACATGTGGTGCTAGAATGGTTGTGTGTGCAGTAGTAACCATGTGTTCAGAGTGGTTACATGCATGATAATACTTGTGTGCTCTAAATGATTGTGCATGCAGTTGTATTATGAGTTAATTATGTTGTTATAACTAGTGTCTGAAGAGAAAAATTTGTGTGGTGCAATCCT
>ML777077.1:375429-412652 GCA_009831015.1 Picea engelmannii | reverse complement strand
CGAGATGTGGTGCTATAAATGCACAGAAAACAATGGTGCATGAGTATGTGCACTAAAATTTGGGTTTGTGTGGAGAAAAATTGGCGGTGCATGTGTAATATTGATACACGATGTATATGTTAAATATTGACATCATGCATTAGTATGTGTTGAATACCAGTGCGCACACAAGATTTAGAAGGAAGGAAGAAAGAGTAAAAGGGTATTTGGGTGAATTCCAAATGACCATAATTTACTGCACAAGACTCAAAATTGTGCAAGGAAGCAGTCGATGGGAAATTTTTTGACAAAGGAGTCCAATTATTCACCTTGAAATTTTGAATTGGGACGTTAAAATCATCCTAGAAATTAGAAGAAAAGATTCTAACAAAATGGTGCAGAGTTTTCATGAAGTTATCGTATGAATTTGTCTATCAAATATTATTGCGTGCACATTTTTCAGAATTAACAACGATAAGATCAGGACAAAATTAACATAGAGAGTCAAAATCATGGAGGATGTGCATAGAAATTACAACCATGATGATGAATTTGGGATTTTTCATATCAATGTGGTGGGACCAGTTCGTGCAAGTGCAACACATTGATGAGAGGAAAGTTACTTGGAGAGATTTTAAGAGATATTTTCAAGAGAAATAGTTAACCAAGAGATACTATGACAAGAAAATGAATGATTTATTTGAACTCAAGCTTGGGAGTATGACAATAGATGAGTATGAAAGAAGATTCTTAGATTTTTCTAAATATGTTGCATTCATCAAGGATGAGCAAGTTAAAATTTAGAGGTACATGAGTGGGTTGCCATCATTTATCAGTGAAAAGATACAATATGATGATCCCAAGACATTGGAGGAAACTATAAGGCAAGATAAATGTCTTTATGATCAACATATAGGAAGAACCCCTTACCAAAATGATTGGGAATACAAGAAGAAAGGAAAGATGGAACAGAGGAAGAAGGGGGCCAAGCCACCATTATTCAAAAATAATTTCCAGGGACAGCCAACTCCCAAGGAGCCCAGAATGACTGAGACAATGGGGAAAATACCAAGACAACCACCTATTCAATTTTGGAGTTGTGGGGGAGACCACATGTACATATATTTCCCTCAAAAAGTTGAAAAAGTGAGGATTATTCACAATGTACAACAAGATATGGCAGTTGAAGACATGGGCAGAAATGTACCATGGATCTACGCAGCCTTGTATAACAAGAAAGTTGAGTTTCAGTTGCACAAGATTGAAGTGGAAGGTAAGATTAATGACCAACCCATTTCTATTTTAATTGATTTAGGATCTAGTCATAGTTATCTAGATCCTAAGATGGTGGAAAGATTCCAATTTCCAAGAAGCAAGCTTGGAAAACCTTGGTTGGTGCAGTTAGCTATTGGGGAAAAAATGAAAATTAATGAGATGGTTAAGGCATGTCCAATGGATATGAATGGGATGAGCACAAAAGATGATTTTAATATCATACCTTTGGGCTCTTATGATTGTCTCATTGGTATGGATTGGTTGGATCATAATCATGTTGTTCTAGACTATTACAATAAGGCATTTACTTTCTTGGATGAGAAAGGAAACTTAAGAGAAGTTCAAGGCATTCCAAGAGTTGTAACTATCAGAGAATTTTCATCCTGGAAATTGAAGAATAACTATAGGAAAGGATGGCAAGTATTTGCAACGCACATGGACGAGGCACTTAAGGATAAAGTTCCAAATGTTGAAGATTGTACTATACTAAAAGAATTTGAAGATGTCTTTAAAGAAATATCGGGGTTACCATTGAAAAGAGATATTGTTTCTCTATAAATTTTATGCCTGGAGAAGCCCTCATATCCAAGACTTCTTATAGAATGAGAACACTAGAGCTGAAGGAATTGTATATGCAACTTAAATATATTCTGAAGAAGGGGTGTATATGCCCAAGTGTGTCACCTTGGGGTGCTCCAGTATTGTTTGTGAAGAAGAAAGATGGTGCGTTGAGGATTTTTATTGACTTCAGGAAGTTGAACAAAGTAACAGTAAATAATAAGTATCATTTGTCAAGGATAAGTGACCTCTTTGACTAGCTGAGGGGTGTGCAAATATTTTCAAAGATTGATCTCATATCTGGATATCACCAAGTGAGAATTAAAGAAGAATATGTCAAGAAGACTTCTTTCAGAATGTGGTATGGAAATTATGAGTTCACCATGGTGCCATTTGGGTTGTCAAATGCACCAATTGTCTTCATGTGTTTAATGAATGGTATTTTTAGAGAATACTTAGATAAGTTTTTCATTTTATTTTGGATGGCATACTCATTTACTCAAAGTTTGAAGAATAACATAAGCAACACTTTAGGATGGTGTTGTGAGTATTGAGAGAACATTAATTGTATGCAAAGCTGAGCAAGTACTTACTCTACCATAGGAAGATTCATTATTTGGGTCATATAATTTCAAAGGAGGGGATAGCAGTGGACCCGGAGAAGATAAAATCCATTAAAGAATGGCCAATACCAAGAAATGTCTTTGAGGTGGGGTCCTTCATGGGACTTGTAGGTTACTACAGAAGATTCATTGAGGGATTCTCAAAGATTGCATACCCAATTAAATCCTTTCAAAAGAAAGGTGTGTGATTTGAATAGACTCTAGATTGTGTAATGATTTTTCAGCACTTGAAGAGTTTGTTGACAAGTGCGCCAATTTTGAGAATTGTTGACCCTAATGAAGACTTTGTTGTGTGCACAAATGCATGCAAGGAAGGGCTCCATGGATTCCTTAGTCAGAATGGTCATGTGGTGTGCTACGAATCAAGAAAATTAAAAGAACATGAAAGGCACTATGCTACTCATTACTTGGAATTGGCAGCCATAGTGCATGCCTTGAAGATATGGATGCACTATATCATGGGAAAAGGATTCAAGTTGAGGAAATACCATGGTGGTTTGAAATATTTGTTTGGACAACAAAGTTTAAATGCCAAACAAAGTAGATGGTTGGAATTCCCCAGTGAGTTTGAATTTGATATCAATCATATCAAATTAAAATAGAACAAGGTGGTTGACGAACAAGGTGGTAATAACAGACTTGATACAATAACACAGATATATTGAGAACAACAAAAAATATCCAGTGAACAATAAATTATATTGAATAAATAAAATAGGTTGAAACTGTAAAATTGCAGAACTAAAAATAACTTACTCGAATGGTGGTAGTTATCTCTGAGAAGAGATGTGGCTACTACGTGCATCTGTCTGAGTAGAATGATTACAATGAGGCTCCAGAGGCATTTTTAACATTACTCATGAATGACAAAACCCTAGACATCCAAAAACCTAACCCTAGGAGATGAAACGCCAAAAGTTATGTGGGCCCCGATGGGTAAGTTGGTACCTCAACTTCCCGGGGTCGTAACTTTTGCATATGACCTATGTTTTAGGCATGTGATAGCATGTTGGAAAGGTCTTTGAGAGAGATACACATTATTTCGTCAAAATATGACTTTTTCTATAGTTTGACTATGGAAATTCAAAAAAACATTGTTTAGGGCCCCAAAACAGCCATGGAAGTACATAAATATGTATTGATATGAAAACATCCAAAATAAGCTAGTCGGATTAGGTGGGTAGCTACCAATCTCCACATGGAATATATGTAGGGCTTCAGAAAGCCCCAAAAGTGTAGAACCCACAATTACAAAGAATTACAGAAGAATGTGTTGAACTAAAAATTGTCAAGAGGAGCGAGTTGGAATAGGTGGGAGGCCACCAATATCCACCTGGATAGGTCCTCCCCCCTTAGGTCCATTGCATTGAGTGCCCCCATGATCCAGATTTTATGAGCATAATGAAATGACTACATATTATTATCAAAATATGTTTAACATAGAATAACAGATATACAATAAAATTGGTTTCTATTCAATAAGGAAATAAGATGAAATTGTAAAATACAGCGGAAAACAAGCTTGCTAGAATGGTGGTGGTTTATCTCTAAGAAGAGATGTGACGGTTGCACTCATTCGCTAGAAGATGATTAAAATGAGGCTCTCAAGGCCCTTTTACAATAAACAGGAATTTCAAAAACCCTATACATACAAAAACCTAACCCTAGGGGATGAAGTGCCAAAAGTCATCTAGGCCATGTTTATATAAGTTAGTCCATCAACTTCCCGGGGTCGTAACTTTTGCATACAATCTTTGTTTTAGGCACACGATATCCCATTGGAAAGGTATATACGAGGAATACACATGTTTTTTTGTGTTTATCCTTACCAATTTTAGCTGTGGCGAGCCCTAAAAATTTTGTTTAGGGCCTCAAAATGGCCCTAGAAGTCAGACACCTGAAAACTAGGAAAAAATTGTTGAACAGGAAAACTGCCAAAATGAGCCAATTGAAATAGGTGTGAGGCCACCGAAATCCATCTATATCAATCCTCCCCTCTTAGGAAGCAATGGTCTCCCTTGTGTTGAGTGCCCCCATTAGATGAGGAAATTTATGTTGAATTTGGCCTCGGGTGAGCCACTTGCCTTGGTGTAAGAGTTGCCCTGCTTTGACAACTCAATAAAGTTGTATCCTTTGTTGGTGAGTTCCCTTGACCTATTTGTCCACAATTTAATCACTGGATTCTTGTTGTATGTAGCCGAGGTTGATATATGTTGGTGTCAGTTGTTCTTCTATCTTTGAGGTGTCCAATAATGGTGGGAAATAAGGTCAAAGGAGATCCACGTTGAACATTGGGTGCATGCCAAGGAAAGAAGGAATGTTGAGCTCAAAATCATTATCACCCATAGCCTTGGTGATGATGTAAGGCCCATAATGGAGTGGGAGAAGCTTTTGATGGGGTCCAGTAAGGATTTCTTTCTACAAATGCAACCAAAAATTTTCACCCACCTGAAACTTATGTGGCACCCAGTGTTGATCTGGCGTTGTTTATACTTGTCATTGGACTTCTGTAGCATATCTTGAACCTGTTGGCGGATGTACTAGATCCTCTCATTGAACCAAGTGGCTTTGTCAGCTTCAGTTGGAGCAAGAGATGAGTCAGTCGAGGTGACTGCAAGGGGTAGTGCAACATCTATGGGACCCAGTGGTTGGAATCCTAACCCCACCTAAAAGGAAATGTGGCCAGTTGAGCCTATGCAAGGCTCAGTTGTAGCTATGTTGTACATAAGGAAGACTCTCATCCCATGTGCGAGGGTGCTTGGAATTATACATGCGCAGTATATGCATGATCATTCAATTTATGACCTTGGTTTGGCCATCTGTCTGGGGGTGGAAGGATGTGGATTTGTTAAGCTTCGTGTCCAGCAAAGACCAGAGGCTCGACCAGAATGTGTTGATAAATCAACTGTATCAATCTAAGACAGTGGTTTGTGGGATTCTAAAATGTACCCAGACTTGTTCAAAGAAGAGCTCATCAGTGGCCTCTGTTGTGATTCTCTTCTTGTAGACGGCCAAAATCGCCATCTTAGAAAATCGATCAACAACCACAAAAACATAGTCATGTCCCTACTTGGTGGATGAAGGCACGACATGTAGTCCATGGAGATGGATTCCCATGGATTGTCATGAGTAGGAAAAGGGGTGTACATGCCATGTTTCTTAGTGGTCGGTTTGGAAATAGCACAGGCAGTGCAGGACCTGATATACTTGTTGACATCCTATCAAAGTTTCGGCTAGTAGAAATGTTTCTACATCATTTTCACTATCTTTTCGATGTTAAAGTGTCTTGCCACCCGACTGTACTAGGCTTCCCAGATCATCTTCACTCGTTCACTTGATGGAACGCATATATGTCCCAGATGACACATCAACCCATCCTGAAGATGGAAATTAGAAACAACTATGTTTGCGCCCAACATTTGGTAGGTGGTGGCAATGTATGGGTCTGTCTCATAGATTTGGGGCCATCCATAGGTCTCATGGCCACAAGACTCTAGTATTGTGGTGAGTGTCGCGAATGGCAGTTTTTTGAGGCAATCAGTGATGCAATTGGTGCTTCTTGTTTTATACTTGATGTTGAGGTGGAATTACTGCAAGTATGTTGACCACTTCTGATTGCGGTCATTCTGCAATTTTCCTTGTGTCTGCATGAACTACAGTGGCATATGATCAGTGTGGATGACTGTGTCCTTCCCAACAATGTAATGTCTCCATTGGAAACATGCTTACACAATGGAGTGCATTTATTTGTCATAAGTAGGGTACTTACAAACAACATCTGATAGTGTCTCACTATGATAGGCCATGGGGTGGTCGTGCTGAGTGAGAATGGTGCCCACAACATAGTTTGAAGCATCTGTCTCGATCTCAAAGGCTTTTTGCAGGTCCGGTAGTGAAAGTACTGGGGATGAGAACAAGTGCTTCTTCAAATCATTGAACGCTCATTGTTGGGACCGGCCCCACACAAATTTCTCCTTACCACCACCCCTAGTTACTTGGATAAGGGCCCATGCAATATGGGAGAATCCCAACACAAACCTGCGGTAGAAATTGGCAAGGCTCAAGAAGATTTGAAGCTCAGTGAGTGCGGTTGGGGCTGGTCAGTCATGGATGACTTGGATCTTGGCTAGATCCATATGTACACCATGTTGATCAATGATGTATCCCAGGTAATGGACCCTGTCCATGCAGAAGGAGCATTTTTCCAAGTTGTCATATAGCTTGTGTTGTCGCAGGGTGTGGAGAACCTGTTGAATATGCTACAAGTGTTCTTCCCAAGTCTTTTTGTAAATGAGAATGTCATCCAGATACACCACTACAAAAGTATTGGTGAAAGGTTGCAGGATATCGTCCATCATCCTCATGAAAGTGGCTAGAGCATTTGTCAATCCAAAGGGCATGACCAACCATTCGAAAAGACCTTCCTTTGACTTGAAGGTGGTCTTCCATACATATGTTTATTCTATTGGGACCTAGTGGTAGCTAGACTTCATATCAATCTTAGTGAAGTATTTGGCCCCCGTGAGCTTATCAAGGAGGTCGTCAGTTCGGGGAATTGGGTATCGGTTTCTGACTGTGATTTTATTCAGGGCACGGTAATCAATGCAGATTTGCCAGCTTCCATATTTCCTTTATACCTGCACGATTGGGATCCCGCAAGGTGATGAGTTGGGATGGATTTTCCCCTTGTGGAGAAGTTCTTGGATATGTCGCTTAATCTCCTCATTCTCTAATAGAGATAAGCGATAGACTATCCCATTGGGTAGCCATGCGCCAAAGGTCAGATCAATGGGTTGCTTGACCTGATAGTGCAGAGATACCCCATTAGGTGAGAAGAATATATCTAAGTATGCTTCCATGACCTTTTCCATTTTCTTCTGATGTGTGGAGAGGTCGGTCGTGGAGACCCTAGATGTGGCTATGATCTTTCACTCATTCTGAGAGAAAATCACGAAGAAGACAAACTTCCCCATATGAGAGATGACCTTCCTGCATTGCTTGGCAGAGATTAGGGAAATAGCACTAAGTGAGACTGCCTCTGGTATCCTGTAAAATTTCTTGTTCAAAGTAATAATAACACTTCGAGGCCTAGACTAATATACAATATGGCATTTCCATAAATATGGTTGGCCCAAAATAACATTACAAACTTTGAGAGGGGAAACATCACAAAATACCTCGTCTTTGAAGGGCTTGATGTCGTATGATAGGCGGCATTGTTCATTGACATGGATGTCACTTCCTTGGTGGAGCCATCTGATGTTGTAGGGATGCAGGTGCAGTGTTGTCGGCCGGGTGATTTACTTGAAAACCTATGTTGATATTAGGTTCTTCTGGCTACCGCTATCAATGATGAAGTGCAACGGGGTACCCTTCACCCACATATATGAATAAAAAATGCGCTCGCCTTCCTCTATCTTGTATGGTTCACTGAGATGGAGCTTGGTGGTAGCAACGGTAGCACTGGGTTCTGCATCAATGATTCATCTCCCCCTTTCTGATTCTAACTCAAAGTCAAAACCCACATCTTATTCAGAGGTTTTCACCTCAACCACTAGCGACTGCTTTTAGCGACAATCAGTGGTGTTGTGTCAAGGGCTCTTATGGAAGTCGCACCACTTCCCAGTATCTTTCTTTGTATTTTAAGTGTCCTTCCTTGCTCTGTCCTCTGTTATGCGAGTTGAGGCCTCCCTTTTTTGTCTTCTACTGTGAGGGGTTCCTAGGCCCAAATTGTCGCGTTGTTTGTTTGCACTTCTGCTCAATTTTGACGGCATATCGGTAGGCCGCGCCCAAGGATGAGATGTCCAAAAACTCCATTTCCGCCTATATGTATCTATGCATACCACCGCAATAATTGATCACCATATGTCTCTTAGAATCTTTGATACCCAACTTGGTGCGCAAGGTATGGAAGATATTTGTGAACTCCGGCACTACTTGGTCTCTTTCTAAATAATGAGGTTTCCTCTATTACCTTCTACTCACAAAAAGTTTCCCACCAATCTTTGACATGGAGAATGGCTTTGAGGAGCGTAAAAGTAATATTTTCTCTATTCGAGAAGTTATGGAAAGAGAAATACTCTTCTAGAATATTCAACCATTTGTCTACAACATCCGCATCTATCTAAACTTCAAATATAGTAATATCGAATTTGATTTGTACCTTGAAGGAGACGACGCCTCCATTTGAGGAAGATGTGTCTCCCATTGGTAGTCGTCGAACGATTTGCACAAAACTATCCATCATCTCATTCCTATATTGCGTGATGGATTCCTCGAGAAACATTTTGAAGGGATATCTTTTCCCATTGTCTCTCTTTTCTCCCACCATGAGAGGTCGCTTAGGCATGCGAGATATTTTTTCCTCAAGAGAAACAATCTCGAGACCCAATTCTTTGTATCTTGACCTCGTTGGGGACATGCATTAAGAAATACAAGGAGCAGAACACTCTGATACCACTGATACAGATTTTATGATCAAAAAGAAATGAATACAAATTATTATGAAAAGATGCTTAACACAGAATAATAGATATACAGTAAAACTGGTTTCTATACAATAAGGAAATAAGCTGAAACTGTAAAATGTTGTGGAAAACAAGCTTGCTAGAATGGTGGCGGCTTATCTCTGAGAAGAGATGTGATGGCTATGCTCATTTTCCAGAAGATGATTACAATGAGGCTTTCAAGGCCTTTTTACAATAAACAGGAATGTCAAAAACCCTAGACATCCAAAATCCTAACCCTAAGATAAGAAGCACCAAAAGTCATGTGGGCCCTGTTTGGGTAAGTTAGTCCATCAACTTCACGGGGTCGTAACTTTTTCATAGGATCTTTGTTTTAGGTGCATGATAACCCATTGGAAAGGTCTATCCGAGGAATACATGTGTTTCATGTGGCAATCCCTACACATAATAATTATGGCGAGCCCTAAAAACGTTGTTTAGTGCCTCAAAATGGCCCCGGAAGTGAGGAACCCGAAAACTAGGAAAAAACTATCAAACTAGAAAACTGCCAAAATGAGCCAGTTGGAATAGGTGGGAGGCCACCGACATCCATCTAGATCACCCCATTACGTGAGGAAAATTCTATTGAAATTTTCCCTGGGTGATCCACTTGCCTTGGCGTAGGAGTTTCCCTGCCTTGACAACCTGATAAAGTTGGATCCTCTGTTGGCGAGTGCCCTTGAACTGTGTTTCCACTATCTGATCAGTGGATGCATGTTCCATGTAGTCAGGGTTGAGATCTGTTGGTGTCAATTGTTCTGCGATCTTTGAGGTGTCCAATAATGGTGGAAAATATGGTCAATTGTTATGCATGTTTCATAGCCTTGCTTCTTGATTGTTGTCTTGGCAATGACACAGGCAGTGAAAGATCTGATATACTTGTTGACTACAAGATCTAATATACTTGTTGACTGCAAGATCTTATATACTTGTTGACGTCTTGTTGAATTTTTGGAAAATGTAAATGTTTCTGTAGAATGGCCATAGTTTCTCCACACCAAAACGTCTTTCCATCCAATTGTAGTGAGCCTCCCAAATCATCTTTGCACGCTCTCTTTTCGAACCACAAAGGTGGCCCAGATGGCATAAGAGTCCATCCTGGATGTGAAAACTGGTGACATTTTCTCCTATACCCAAGAGATGATATTTCTTGGAGAAGTCAAGGTCACAGTGATAAATTTGGGGCCATGTAGATGCCTCATTACCATAGGAATGGAGCACGTTGGTGAGTGCAGCAACGGGAGGGCGATTGAGGTAGTCAACAACACAATTTTTTCTCTATGTTTTAAACTTTATGTTGAGATGGAACTGTTCTAGGTATGTGGACCACTTTTGATGGTGGTCATTCTGCAACTTCCACTGTGTCTGTATGAACTGCAGAGGCTTGTGATCAGTGTGGATAATTATCTCATTTCCCCTAATGTAATGTTTCCATTGATGGCAAGCTTGTACAATGGAATACATTTCTTTGTCATAGGTGGGGTAATTTCGGATAGTATCTGAGAGTATCTCACTATGGTATGATATTGGATGACCATGTTGAGTGGGAATTGCGCCTATAGCATAGTCGTAGGCATCAGTCTCAATCTCGAACGGTTTTTTTCGATTAGGTAAAGAGAGTACTGGAGTTTAGCATAAGCAATTCTTCAAACCATCAAACGATTTTTTGTATGACTACCCCCATGCAAAATTTTCCTTGCCACCACCCTTTCTTACTTGGTCAAGGGCCCATGCAATATGGGAGAATCCCAACACAAACCTCCAATACAAGTTGGCAAGTCCCACGAAGCTTTGAAGCTCGATTAGTGTGGTCAAGGTTGGACTGTCATGAATGACTTGGATCTTAGTTGGATCCACATGTACCCCATGCTCATCAACAATGTATCCCAAGTATTGGACCCTGTTCAAGCCAAAGGAGCATTTTTCCAAGTTGGCATATAGCTTTTGTTGTCGCAGTGTGCCCAAAACCTGCTAAATATGATGCATGTGCTCCTCCCACGTTCTGTTGAAGATGAGGATGTCATCCAGATATACCACCACAAAAGAGTTGGTGAAGGGTCTCAATACATAATCCATAAATATAATGAAATTTGTTGGTGCATTTGTTAAGCCAAAGGGCATGACCAGCCATTTGAAGTGATCTGGGATCTTTTCATCGTTATGACTTATTAAAGAATTGTATTAAATGAGCATAAATTAAAGTGCACCATAAAGAAGGAAAACTCAATAAGAAGGAGACATAAGCATCAATATGAACACAAAACTTGATAATGGAGTTCATCCCTAGTGGTCTATGTCTCTGGGTCATGCTCTCAAATGGCTAAGCCTTTTTATCAACTTAGCAAAAGAATTTGGAAAAATACATAAGTATACCTCATTCTGGAAATAAGTTGCAGACGCTTTGATCAAAACATAAAATAGACAGCACCATTGAATTTGTGACATCGAATTACCCAAAAATTACTCTCTCCATGCTTTAATCTGACACTAGCACTCCCAATCCCATCAAAACTCTCGTCTTGATTTTTGTGCCTGCAACCTGCAATAAATGTGGGTACTCCTATGCATCGTTTTTCGTTCCTAGTCGTACCCTGTCGCACCTCCTCCAACGCTGGCCAAAAATAATATTTAAGTAACTTTCATTCGGCGTATGTACCAACGTAGGTCAAGTAGCCTGGTTGGAAAATTTGGAAATTTTTAAGGCAGAGGGTCCAGGGAGGTCTGGGGTTCAAATCCCTCCCAACTTGTTTTAGTGTTTGGTTGCAATTTAATTGGAATTTCAGGCAAGGTCCACCGAACCATTCGCAGGAATCGGCATCGGTCGGTCATACCTGTCGTCGAATGTTCTATCCGCACACACACACACACACGGATATATATACACCGTTAAATCTGGTCGTCAGATCTGGCACCGGTCGGTCCGATGGCCAGTCATTTTTTTTCCCGTTGTCGGATTCTAGCCCTCCTTGGGAAAACTGTGGGTGCCATGTGGTGCCTCTAAATTGGTCCATGTGGAACCCTCTAATTGGTTTCCCCCGATCCAGTCAGCTACCATGTGGCGCTGACGTCAACTGATGTGTGTCATGTTGTAGTTGAGCCACGTGGCAGCCCATGGGTGGTGCCACATGGAAAATTTTCATTGGCCCACTTGGCGCCATGAAAATGTTGAATCCACCTAACACATGGAAATCTGTGGGAGGATGTCATGTGGCATGATGACATCAAAATTACGTCTTACTGACGTCATCCTGTCCAGTCAGTTGCTAACATCATGTTGATGCTAGTAGTACGAATGTTGATGTGTCATGGTTGACTTTGACCTGGTTGACCAAACTTTGATTGGCCATAACTTCCTCATCCGGACTCTGTTTGATGAACCATTTACATTGTTGGAAGGCTTGCAACGTACTCTTCGCAATGACGCCAAATTTTATGAGTTTTGAGGACATTGAATTTTTTCACATCCTCTATCTGTTGAAGCCATTCAGAGGTTCCTTAGGTACTTTTGAGAACTCTGAGTCATTCCTAGGCTTCTCTGGATCCTTTTGGATTATACCTTCCCACTTAGAGCTTTTGGACCACAAAAATCCTTTATCAATCAACATTTAAGTGAGGGAAGATTTCCCTCACCTTATCTTTCTCAATCCACTTTGCCTTGCTTGGATGTGTTCTCTTTAATCCCACTCGAAGATAATCAACATCACCCTTGTGTGAAGTCCTTGTTCTCCTGTCCAGGATGATATCTTCCTTCAACTCGTCCATGTACTTAGGAGAAAACTCATCAATTGAAGGTAGTGAAACTTCCTCACCTTGATCCATGATCATCGGAGGCTCAAAAAGTTTCGATTTTTCTATACTTACAACTGATTAAATATGCATATAAGGTGGAAGATATAAATAAAAATCATTGGTGCCACTTTTCTCCAAAATGGTGAAGGTTCCATATCGGATAGGCTTGAGTTTCTTGCCTTCATCCTTCAACCGCTCATTGTTGATGTGAATCCATACTTGGTCTCTGATCTGGAACTGATGATCAACCTTGTGCTTGTCATGTCAAGCCTTATACTGTGCTTTATTTTTCTCCAACTTCTCCCTGACTTCTTGGTGCACTTGTTGGATCCTTTGAATGAACTTGCGGGCCCTGTCATCATTTCTGGATCCTTTGAATGAACTTGCAATATCTGGACTTCACCACCACCTATCATCTCTTGGGAACAGGCACAACTATCACTGATTTTCACATTCAGGATGGACTATTATGCCATATGATCCATCGTTGTGTTCCTACAAGTGAGCGTGCAAAGATGATTTGGGAACCCACTACAGTCGAATGGCATGACAATTTAGCATGGAGAAAATTATGGTCGTTCTTCAGAAACATTTTTATTGGCCAAAACTTTGACAGGACGTCAGCAAGTATATCAGATCTTGCACTGCTTGTGCCATTGCCAAGCTAAGCTAGCCATCAAGAAGCAAGGCTTATACACCCCTCCTCCTACTCTCAATAATCCTTGGGAATCCATCTCAATGGATTACATGTCTGGCCTTTCTTTCTCCAAGCAAGGAAATGATTGTGTATTTTTTGTCGTTGAGCAGTTTTCGAAGATGGCCATCCTCACATCCTGCAAGAAGAATATCACAGCGACAGATACTCCCAATCTCTTCTTCGAACGAGTGTGGGTCCATTTTGGGATACTACGGACCATCATCTCTAATTGGGACAACAAGTTCCTCAACACATTTTGGGCGAGTCTCTGGTCATTTTTGGACACCAAGATCACTAAATCCATTGATTTCCACCCCCAAACATATGACCAAACAGAAGTAATCAATCGGATGATTGTGCATATCCTACACATGTACAACTCTAAGCATCCATGTACATGGGATGAGAGTCTCCCCTATGTTCAACACAGTTACAATAGGGCTTTCCATAGCTCAACCAGCCATAGCCCATTTTAGGTGGGTCTGGGATTCCAACCCTTGGGTCCCATTGATGTTGTGCTACCTCTTGCCACCACAAAAACAAACTCTTCCCATGTTCAGTCTGAGATCAAAAAAGCTAGAATATTCATTGAGCAGATTCAGCACATCCGCCAATAGGTCCATGAGATTTTCGATAAATCGAATTCTAAGTACAAGAAGCGCCATGATCAACACATGGTACTGCACCAGTTTGAGGTTGGAGACAATGTATGGTTACATTTTTAGAAGGAGCGTCTCATAGGGCCCCATCGGAAGCTCTGCCCACTTCACTATGGGCCTTACACTATAACCAAGGTTGTGGGTAGAAATGATTTTCAGCTCAGCACTCCACCCTTCCTTGGCTTGCACCTAGTGTTCAATGTGGACCTCCTTCGGCCATATTTTCCAGCATTGTTAGACACCTTAGAGATTATAGAACAACTGACACCGAAAAATATCAACCCTGATTTCATGGAACAAGCATCCATTGATCAGATAGTATACACACAGGTCAAGGGCACTCACCAGCAGACGATCCAATTTTATCGGGTTGTCAAGGCAAGGAAGCTCATACACCAAGGTAAGTGGCTCATCCAAGGCCAAATTCAGTAGAAGTTTCCTCACTTAATGGGGAACTCAATGCAATGGAACCATTGCTTCTTAAGGGGGGAGGATTGATCCAGGTGGATATTGGTGGCCACCCACCTATTCCAACTAGCTCCTCCTGACAGTTTTAGTTCAGCACGTTCTTCTATACTTATTTGTAATGGTGGGTTCTACACTTCTGGGGCTATCTAAAGTCCTACACATCTTCCAGTTGGATACTAGTGTCCTCCCACATAATCCAACTGGCTTATTTTGTATGTTTTCATGTCAACACATCTTGTTGAACTTCCAGGGTCGTTATGGGGCCCTTAATAGTGTTTTTTTGGCTCGCCATAATCAAACTATAGTCGGAGTCATAGTTTAATGGTGTAATGTGTATTTCTCTAAAATACCTTTCCAACAGGCTATCAAGCACCTAAAACGGAGGTCATATGAAAAATTTATGACCCTCGAAAGTTGAGGTACCAACTTACCCATAGGGGCCCACATAATGTTTGGTGTTTCACCTCCTAGGGATAGGTTTTTGGATGTCTAGGGTTTTGGCATTCATGAGTAATATCAGAAAGGCCTCTGGAGCCTCATTGCAATGATTATGCTCAGATGAATGTGTGTAGTAGCCACATCTCTTCTCGAAGATAGCTACCACCATTCGAGCAAGTGTTTAATTTCTATAGTTTTAGCTTATTTCATTTATTCAATATAGAATATATTGTTCACTGGATATTTGTGTTGTTCTTCATATCTTTGTGTTTATTGTATTCAGTTTGTTAATCAATTTTCTTCGCTCCTAAATCTAGATCAGTGGTATTAGAACATCCTACTCTTCATTTATTTTCCTTCGTGCATGTCCCTGACAAGATCTGAGTACACGAAGTTGGGACTCAAACCAATCGAGTCATTGCAAGATTGGCCACACCGAGCCCGACAACAACCTATGGGAGATGAAAATAAAGATGATGAAGCAGGATATCCTTTTAAAATGTTGCTTGAGGAAGAAATTGCATGACAAAGGAATGAAATGATGGACAAATTTGCACAAATCCTTCAGTGGCTGCCCACAGGAGAAGCATATTCATCAAGCAGCCATGCAACCCCCTTCAAGGTATAGGTAAATTTTGATATTCCATTATTTGAAGTTATGATATATGCGTATGTTATAGATAAGTGGTTGAATCTTCTCCAAGGGTATTTTTTGGTCCATAATTTTTCTGATAGGGAAAATATTACTTTTTCACTCCTCAAGGTCATCCCCCATGTTAAGGACTGGTGGGACACTTAATCTAAGAAAAGGGCCATAGAGGAATCTGCAATATTTGTGGTTTCCCCTACATGGGATTCCTTTCAAGATGCCATTAATAACAATACTACCTTGTTGGAAGATATAAGGACCAGTACACCAGATGGACCACCCTGCGTCAAGAAAGGGACCAGATAGTGCCAGATTTCACTAATATTTTCCATACCCTGCGCACCAAATTTGGTATCAAATACTTTGAGCGACATCTGGTGCTCAAATACCATGGTTGTTTGAATAGATACATTCAAACAAAAATGGAGTTTTTGGACATCACCCCATTGGGTACGAGTTATAGATACGTTGTCAAGATTGAGTAGAAATTTAAGCAGAAGAGGCGAGATTTTGGATCTGCAAACTCCTCATAGTTGAAGCAAGGAAAAGGAAACCCCAACCCACATAGAAAAGGACAAATAAAATATGGCCACTCTTAAGACAACCATTCCAAGCTACAACATAAGGGAAAAGAGAAGATGAAGGACATGGGAAAATGGTGTGAATACATAAAATCCCTTTGCACAAAACTAAAGAATGATGCTCCAAGCAGTAACTCGTGGTCAAGCTGAAGGCTTTCGAGTCAGAGGTTGATTATGAGTCTGAATCAAATCCCAAAGGGGGGAAGTGGATTATTGATGTTGAACCCAGTGCCACTATCACTACCACCAAATTCTAGCCAAGCGAACCAGAAGAACCAAAGGAAGGGGAATGCCTCTTCCACTCACAGATGTGGGTAAAGGGGGCTCCTCTTCATTTCATTTTTGATAGTGGCAGTCAGAAGAACATGATTTCAATAGAATTCATCGAGTGGTTGGACCTATCGATGACATCGCACCCACATCCCTACACCATCGGTTGGCTTTTCCAATAAAGAGATCAATGTGTTAGTCAACAGTGTCGTCTACTCTACAACATCAAGCCTTTCAAAGATGAGGTATTGTGTGATATTTCTCCCCTTGAAGTTTGTGATGTTCTTTTAGGACAACCATATTTGTGGAAGTGTCATGTTGTGTATGAGTCTAGACCATGTAGTTTTATTATTAATTTGGTTAGACAATTTTACAGGATACCAGAGGTAGCGTCGCCTACTGCTATTTCTTTAATATATGTTAAGAAATGCAGTAAGGTCATTTCACAAACTGGAAAGTTCGTCTTATTTGTGATCTGTGTTCACGGTAAGAAGAATATCGTCGCCAAATTTGTGGCCTCTACACAAATCCTCTCTTTGCGGAAGAATCAAGTGGACGGGATCATGGAAGAGTACAGAGACAACTTCTCCTCACCCACTGGGGTACCGACGCACTACCAAGTCAAGCATCCAATTGATCTAACCCCTGGTGCACCTATTTCTAATGGAATAGTCTATCATCGCTCACTGATGGAAAAAGATAAAATCAGGAATCAAATCTAAGAGCTTCTTCAAAAGGAGTACATCAGACCTAGCTCCTCCCATTGCAGAAGCCAGATTGTATTGGTGTAGAAGAAGGACAGGACTTGGAAACTCTGAATTGATTATCGAGCCTTAAACAAAATAACATTCGGGAACCGGTACCCAATTTCTAGGATTGATGACCTTCTTGACCATCTCAAGGGGGAAAAGTTCTTCAGCAAGATTGACCTAAAGTCTGGCTACCATCGGGTTCCCATCAAACCAACGGATGTATGGAAGATAACTTTCAAATCTAAAGAAGGTCTCTTTGATTGGATGATTATGCCCTTTGGCTTAACAAATGCACCAACCACTTTCATGAGGTTGATGGATGATGTATTGAGAACCTTCACCAAATATTTTGTGGTGGTATATATGGATGACATCCTCATCTTTAGCAGAACTTGGGAGAAGTACATGTAGCATATTCAACAGGTTTTGAGCACTCTACGATAACAAAAGCTATATGCCAACTTCAAAAAATGCTCCTTTGGCATGAACAGGGTCCAATACTTTGGATACATTGTTAATGAGCATGGGGTACATGTTGATCTAGCTAATATCTAAGTCATCCGTGATTGGCCAACCCCGACCACACGAACCAAGCTTCAGAGCTTCTTGGGACTGGCCAACTTATACCGAAGGTTCATGTTGGGATTCTCCCATATTGCATGGGCCCTCAGCCAGGTGACCAAGGGGGGTGGTAGGGAAAATTTCATGTGGTGTAAGGAACAACAACGAGCATTCCATGATCTGAATCATCACCTATTCTCAACTCCAGTACTCTCCTTGCCAAATCTGCAACAACCATTCAAGATTGAGACTGATGCATATGACTATGTTGTAGGCACATTTCTCACTCAGCATGGTCATCCAGTGTCATACCATAGTGATACACTCTCATATACTATCCAGAAATACCCCACCTATGACAAGGAAATGTATTCCATTGTACAATCATGTCTTCAATCAAAACATTACATTCTAGGAAAGGAGACGATCATCCACACTGATGATAAGCCTCTGCAGTTCATACAGACATAGGGGAAATTGCAGAATGACCACCATCAGAAGTGATCCACCTACCTACAGAGGTTTCATCTCAACATCAAGTATAAGACAGGGATCTCAAATCATGTCATTGACTGCCTCAGTCAACCTCCCATGGTTTCACTCACCACTATGCTCAATTCATGTGGACGGAAGGCATCTGAGTGGCCCCAACTTTATCAGCAAGATATGGACTTCACCACCACCTATCATCTCTTAGGAAAAGGCATGACTATCACCTATTTTCACATTCAGGAAGGACTATTATGCCATCCGGTCCATCTATGTGTTCCTACAAGAGAACGTGTGAAGTTGATTTGGGAATCCCACTATAGTCAGATGGTGGGACATTTTGGCATGGAAAAAACTGTGGTCGTTCTTCAGAAACATTTTTTTTGGCCAAAAATTCGACAGGATGTCAACAAGTATATCATATCTTGCACTATCTGTGCCATTTTCAAGCCAACCATCAAGAAGCAAGGCTTATACACCCCTCTTCCTACTCCCAAGAAGCCTTGGGAATCCATCTCAATGGATTACATGTATGGCCTTCCATCCACCAAGCAAGGAAATGATTGTGTATTTTTGGTCGTTGATCGGTTTTCGAAGATGTCCATCCTCACAACTTGCAAGAAGAATATCACAGTGGCAGATATTTCCAATCTATTCTTGGAATGAGTGTGGGTCCATTTTCGGATACCACAAACCATCATCTTCGACTGGGACAGCGAGTTCCTAAACACATTTTGGTCGAGTCTATGGTCACTGTTGGACACCAATCTCACTAAATCCACTGCTTTCCACCCACAAATAGACGTCCAAATAGAGGTCGTCAATCAGATGACTGTGTACATCCTATGCATGTAAAACTCTAAGCATCCATGTACATGGGATGAGAGTCTCCCCTATGTTTATCATAATTACAAAATGACTCTCTATAGCTCCACCATCCAAAGCCCATTTCAGGTGGGGTTGGGATTCCAACCCTTGGGTCCCATTGATGTTGCACTAATTCTTTCCACCACACAAACAGACTCTTCCCATGTTCAGTTTGAAACCCACAAAGCCACCAGATTCATTGAGCGGATTTAGCACATCCACCAACATGTCCATAAGATTTTTCATAAATCCAATGCTAAGTACAAGCAGCATCATGATTAACACGGGGTATTGCACCATTTCAGGTTGGATATAATGTTTGGTTACATTTGCATAAGGAGCATCTCACAAGGCCCCATCGAAAGCTCCGCCCACTTTGCTATGCACCTTACACTATCACAAAGGTTATGGGTATCAATTCTTTTGAGCTCAACACTCCACCCTTCCTTGGCTTGCACCTAGTGTTCAATGTGGACCTTCTTCAGCCATATTTTCCACCATTGTTGGACACCTTAGAGATCGCAGAACAGTTGAAACCAAAAAATATCAACCCTGATTTCATGGAACAAGAATCCACTTATCAGATAGTGGACACACAGGTCAAGGGCCCTTGCCAGCAGAGGATCCAGCTTTATCGGGTTGTCAACACAGGGAAGCTCCTACACCAAGGAAGGTGGCTCACCCAGGGTAAAATTCAACAAAATTTTCCTCACCTGATGGGGGAAATCAACACAATGGAGACCATTGTTTCCTAAGGGGGGAGGACTGATCCAGGTGGATATTGGTGGCCACCCACCTATTCCAATTGGCTCCTCTTGACAGTTTTAGTTCATCACGTTCTTATGTACTTATTTTTAATTATGGGTTCTACTCTTCCAGGGATGTCTGAAGCCCTACACATCTTCTAGGTGGATATTGGTGGCCTCCCACCTAATCCAATTGGCCTATTTTATATGTTATCATGTCAACACATCTTATTGTACTTCCAGGGCCATTTCAGGGCCCTTAATAATGTTTTTTTAGCTCGCCATATTTAAACTATAGACAAAGTCATAGTTTGATGGCATAATGTGTATTTCTATAAAAGACATTTCCAATGGGTTATCACGTGCCTAAAACGGAGGTCGTATACAAAAGTTATGAACATGGGAAGTTGAGGTACCAACTTACCCATAGGGGCCCACATAACTTTTGGAGTTTCACCTCCTAGGGTTAGGTTTTTAGATGTATAGGGTTTTGGAATTCATGAGTAATATCAAAAAGGACTATGGAGCCTCATTCTAATGATTCTTCTCAGACAGGTGCACATAGCAGCCACATCTCTTCTCAGAGATAGCTACCACATATCAAGCAAGTGTTTCAGTTCTGCAGTTTTACAGTTTCAATCTATTTCATTTATTTAATAGAAGATAACGTTCACTGGATATTTGTGTTGTTCTTCATATCTCTGTGTTTATTTTATTCGGTCTGTTAATCAGTTCGTTCCGCTTCTAAATCCATATTAGTGGTATCAGAGCGGTATGCTATTCATTTATTTTTCTTTGTGCATGTCCTCGACAAGATCTGGGTACAAGAAGTTGGGACTTGAACCAATCGAGCCATTGCAATATCGGTTGCGCTGATCCCAACAACAACCCATGGGAGACAAAAATAAAGATGATGGAGTAGGAGATCCTTTTAAAATGTTGCTCGAGGAATCCCATGCAAGAAAAAGGAACGAAATGATGGAAAATTATGCTCAGATCCTTCGGCGGTTGCCCATAAAAGAAGCATCTTCATCAAGCGGCCATGCAACCCCCTTCAAGGTACAGATAGATTTTTTTATTCCATTATTTGAAGGACTGATAGATGTCGATGTTGTAGATAAGTGGTTGAATTTTCTTGAAGGGTATTTTTTGGTCCACAATTTTTCTGATAAGGAAAATATTACTTTTTCAATCCTCAAGGATGTCCCCCATGTTAAGGATTGGTGGGACACTCACTCTGAGAAAAGGGCCATAGAGGAATCTGCAATATTTTTGGTTTCCCCTACATGGGATTCCTTCCAGGATGCCACTAAAAAACAGTACTACCCTATTGGAATCTACGAGGACCAGTACACCAGATGGACAACTCTGCGTCAAAAAAGGGACCAGATAGTATCAAATTTCACCAATATTTTTCATACCCTTCACACCAAATTGGGTATCAAATAATTTGAATGACATTTGGTGCTAAAATACCATGGTTTTTTGAATATATCCATTCAAATAGAAATGGAGTTTATGGACATCGCCTCATTGGGTACGGATTATAGATACATTGTCAAGATCGAGCAGAAATCTAAGATGAAGAGGCAAGAGTTTGGATCTGCAAACTCCTCACAGTCGAAGCAGGGAAAAGGCAGACCCAACCCACACATCAAGGGACAAAGAAAAGATGGCCACTCTTAGAACAACCAGTCTAAGACACAACTCAAGAAGGGAAATGAGAAGACGAAGAAGAACACGGGAAAATGGTGTGAGTACCATAAAATCCCTTTGCACAACACTGAAGAATGTTGCTCCAAGTAGTCACTCATGGTTGAGTTGAAGGCTTGCGAGTCAGAGGTTGATTCTGATTCCGAATCAAATCCCGAAGGGGGGAAGCGGATTATTGATGTTGAACCCAGTGCCACTATCGCTACCACCAAAGTATAGCCAAGCAAACCAGAAGAACCAGAGGAAGGGGAATGCGTCTTTCACTCAAAGATGTGGGTAAACGGGGCTCCGCTTCATTTCATTGTCGATAGCGGCAATTAGAAGAACCTAATTTCAACAGAGGTCGTCAATCAGTTAGACCTGCCGATGACACTGCACCTGCATCCCTACACCAACAGTTGGCTTCGCCATGGAAGAGTTCTTTGTGTCAACCAACAGTGTTTTATACTCTACGACATCAAGCCTTTCAAAGATGAGCTATTGTGTGATATTTACCCCTTGAAGTTTGTGATGTTCTTTTAGGACAACCATATTTGTGGAAGCGTCATGTTGTGTATGAGTCTAGACCCCACAGTTTTATTATTACTTTGGGTAGACAATTGTACAAGATACTAGAAGTAGCACCACCTACCATTATTTCTTTCATCTCTGCTAAGTAATGCAGTAAGGTCATTTCACAAATTGGGAAGTTTTTCTTCTTTGTGATCCATGTTCATAATAAGCAAAAGGTCACCTCCACATCTGTGGCCTCTACTCAGGGCCTCTCTTTGGAGCAGAAGAAAGTGGACGAGAATGTGGAAGAGTACAGAGACATCTTGTCCTCACCCACCAGGGTATTGACGCACTGCCAAGTCAAGTATCCAATTGATCTGATCCCCAGTGCACCTCTTCCTAATGGACTAGTCTATCATCATTCACTGATGGAAAATGAAAAAATCAGGTGTCAAATCTAAGAGCATATTCATTTATTATATTGGTGCAGAAGAAGTACAGGACTTGGAAACTCCACATTGATTATTGAGCCTTAAACAAAATCACAATCAGGAACCAATACCCAATTCCAAGGATTGATGAACTTCTTGACCAGCTCAAGGGGGGAAATTTCTTCATCAAGATTGACCTAAATTTTGGATACCACCAGGTTCCCATCAAACCAATTGATGTATGGAAGAAAACTTTCAAATCTAAACAAGGTCTCTTCGAATGGCTGGTCATGCTCTCTGGATTAACAAATGCACCAAACAATTTCATGTGGTTGATGGATGATGTATTGACACCCTTCACCAACTCTTTTGTGGTGGTATATTAGGATGAAATCCTCATCTTCAACAGAAATTGGGAGGATCACTTGCGGCATATTCAACATATTTTGAGCAATCTACAGTAGCACAAGCTATATGCCAACTTGGAAAAATTCTCCTTTTGCATGAACAAGGTCCAATACTTGGGCTACATTATTGATGAGCATGGGGTACATGTTGATCCAGCTAAGATCCAAGTCATCCATGATTGGCTAGCCCCGACCACACTAATCGAGCTTCATAGCTTCTTGGGACTAGCCAACTTCTACCGATAGTCTGTGTTGGGATTCTCCCATATTACATGTGCCCTCAACCAGGTGACCAAGGGTGGTGGTAGATAAAATTTCATGTGGGGGAAGGAACAACAACGAGCATTCCATGATCTAAAGCATCATATTTTCTCATCTCTAGTACTCTCCTTGCCCAATCTGCAACAACCATTTGATATTGAGATTGATGCATCTGACTATGTTGTAGGCGCAATTATCACTCAGCATGATCATCTGGTGGCATACCATAGTGAGACACTCTCATATACTTTCTAGAAATACCCCATCTATGAAAAGGAAATGTATTCCATTGTACAATCCTGTTGTCAATGGAAACATTACATTCTGGGAAAGGAGATGATCATCCACATCGATCACAAGCCTCTATAGTTCATATAGACACAAGGGAAATTGCAGAACGGTCGCCATCAAAAATGGTCCACCTACATGCAGTAGTTCCATCTCAAAATCAAGTATAAGATAGGGATCTCAAATCGTGTCACTAATTTCCTTAGTCGACCTCCCGTTTCTACACTCACCACTATGCTTCATTCTTTTGGACAGGAGGGATCTGAGTGGCCCCAACTTTATCATCAAGATCTGGACTTCGCCACCACCTATCATCTCTTGGGTACATGTGTGACTATCATTGATTTTCACATTTAGGACAGACTATTATGCCATCTGAGCCATCTCTATGTTCCTACAAGCAAACATGAGAAGTTGATTTGGGAATCCCACTACAGTTGGATGGTGGGACATTTTGGCATGGAGAAAACTATGGTTGATCTTCAAAAACTTTTTTATTGGCTAAAAATTCGAGAGGACGTCAGCAAGTATATCATATCTTGCAATGCCTTTTCCATTGCCAAGACAGTCATCGAGAATCAAGGCTTATAAACCCCTCTTCCTACTCTCGAGAAGCCTTGATAATACATCTAAATGGATTATATGGTTGTCCTTCTATCTACCAAGAAAGGAAATGATTGTGTATTTGTGGTCGTTGATCAGTTTTCGAAGATGGCCATCCTCACATCCTGCAAGAAGAATTTCACAACGACAGATACTGCCAAGATCTTCTTTGAATGAGTGTGGGTCCATTTTTGGATACCACAGACCATCATCTCTGACTGGGACAACAGGTTCCTTGGCACACTTTGGTCGAGTGTCTGGTCACTGTTGGACACCAAGCTCACTAAATCCACTAATTTACAGCCCCAAACAGACGTCCAAACAGTGGTCGTCAATCGGATGATTGTGCACATCCTGTGCATGTACAAATCTAAGAATCCACATACATGGGGTGAGAGTCTCCCCTATGTTTATCACAGTTACAACAGAGCTCTTCGTAGCTCCACTGTTCATGCCCATTTTAGGTGGGGTTGGGATTCCAACCGTTGGGTCCCATTAATGTTGCACTACCTATTTCCACCACACAGACAGACTCTTCCCATGTTCAGCCTATGACTTAAAAATCCACTAGATTCATTAACTGGATTCAACACATCCATCAATAGGTCCATGAGATTTTTCAAAAATCCAATGCTAAGTACAAGCAGCGCCATGATCAACACATGGTACTGCACCAATTTTAGGTTGGAGACAATGTCTCATTACATTTGTAGAATGAGAGTCACACAGGGCCCCATCGGAAGCTCTGCCCACTTCTCTATGGGATTTACACTATCACCAAGGTTGTGGGTAGTAATGATTTTGAGCTCAACACTCCACCCTTCCTTGGTTTGCACCCAGTGAACAATGTGGACCTCCTTCAGCCATATTTTCCACCATTGTTGGACATCTCAAATATCAAAGAATCACTGACACCGACAAATCTCAACCTTGATTTCATGGAACAAGCATCCAGTGATCAGATAGTGGACACACATGTCAAGGGAACTCGCCAGTAAAGGATCCATCTTTATCAGGTTGTCAAGGCAGGGCATCTCCTACACCAAGTAAAGTGGCTCATTTGGGGCCAAATTCAACAGAATTTTCCTCACCTGATGAGGGAACTCAACGCAATAGAGACCATTTCTTCCTAAGGGGGGAGGACTAATCCAGGTGGATATTGGTGGCCACCCACCTATTCCAACTGGCTCCTCTTGATAGTTTTAGTTCAGCACGTTCTTCTATACTCCTTTGTAATGGTGGGTTCTACATTTCCAGGGTTGTATTAATCCCTAAACATCTTCCATGTGTTTATTGGTGGCCTCCCACCTAATCCAACTGGCTTATTTTGTATGTTTTCATGTCATCACATCTTGTTGTACTTCCAGGGCCGTTTTGGGGCCCTTAACAGTGTCTTTTGGCTTACCACAGTCAAAATGTAGATGGAGTCATAGTTTCATGGGGTAATGTGTAGTTATCTAAAATACCTTTCCAATGGGCTATAACGCGCCTAAAACAGAGGTCGTATGAAAAATTTACGACCTTGGGAAATTGAGGTACCAACTTACCCATAGGGGCCCACATAACTTTTGGCGTTTCACCTCCTAGGGTTAGGTTTTTGGATGTCTATGGTTTTGGAATTCATGAGTAATATCAAAAAGGCCTATGGAGCCTCATTGTAATTATTTTTCTCAGACGGATGTGTGTAGTAGCCACATCTCTTATCAAAGATAGCTACCACTATTCGATCAAGTGTTTTAGTTCTTCATTTTTACAGTTTCATCCTATTTCATTTATTCAATAGAATATATTGTTCATTGGATATCTATGTTGTTCTTCATATCTCTACGTTTATTGTATTCAGTCTATTAGTCCGTCAGTTCCTCTCCTAAATCTGGATCAGTTCACCACGGGTTAGCTTCTCTAACACATGTTTAAAATCTTCATCAACAACATATTGTTCAACATAGCTATCATGAGATAAATAAACGTTCTTCAAAACAACAAAAGATGCAATAGGAGTTCTAGAAATCATATCAGCTACTTTGTTATTTGTACCCTTTTTATACTTGATTACCAAATGGAACTGTTGAAGAAAACCCATCCACCTATAATGTCGAGATTGTTGCAGCTTGGTTTGTGCTTGGAGATACTTTAAGGGTTGGTGATCTGTATGTATGATTGTTTCCTTCCCTAACAAGTAATGCTTCATTTTTTTCACACTTTGAACTAATGCATTCAACTCTTTATCATATGTAGGATAGTTAACAACAACTTGGTTAAAAGTTTCAGAGTGGTAACTGATAGGCTTACGATATTGCATCAATACTGCACCCATGGCGTAACCACTGGCATTAGTCTCGATCTCAAATGGTTGTTGAAGATTCGGAAATGATAATACTGGTGTTGTACTGATCTTTTCCTTCAAGGTGTCGAAGGGCTTTTGTTGCTTTCCTCCCCACTGAAAAGTGTTCTTCACACTGGTCAATGCAAGCAAAGGAGCTACAATGAATGAGAATTTTGTGATGAATCTCCTCCAGTACTGAATTGAGCCTAAGAAGCTTCATACTTCGGTTATAGTTGTGAGCTCAGGCCAATTTACAATTACATCAATTTTGGAAGGATCAATATTCGATTTTCCTCCTCCTACAATATGGGCTAAGTATACCAATTCAGTCTTGCCAAACTCACATTTGGACAATTTTACATACAACTTTTCCCTTCACAAAGTATCCAATACTTGTTTTACATGTCATATATGTTCATCCCAAGTCCCACTAAATATAAGAATGTCATCTAAATACACAATTAAAAATTCATCTAAGAATGGATGGAATACATCATTCATTACATGCATCAAGGTTGTTGGGGCATTACAAAGCCCAAACAGCATAACTAACCACTCAAATAGACCTTGTCTAGTTTTAAAGGCAGTTTTCCATGCATCTTGTTTTTCAACCCTGATATCATGGTAACCACTACACAAATCCAACTTGGTGAAATAAACAACATTATTTAATTGATCAAGTAAATCATCTATACGAGGAAGAGGGTATTAATTTTTCACCATGATTTTTTTTAAGGCTCGATAATCAACACACATTCGCCATATGTCATCCTTCTTTGGCACCATCATAATTGGAGAACCACAAGGAAATGAGTTGGGCCTAATGACCCCTCGATCCAACAAGTCTTGTACCTGTTTCTTGATCTATGTCATCTCTATAACTGACATCCTGTACATGCCCACATTAGGAAGGGGAGAATCATTTTGAAGATGTATTTCATGTTGGATTTCTCTCTGAGGAGGTTGTCCATCTGGATTTTGAAATATCTCATCATAATTAGAAACAATATCAATTAATTCTTTCTTATGGGAAGGATCACATCTTTGGAAGGCGTTAGATGTTCCAACATCTTTTTCTCTTACAACCATAAGTACATATCTCTTATTAGTGTTTATGAGTCTTTTCACCTGTCCTACACTAAAAAGTGTTGTATTAACCTTCATGTTGTGGGCTCTAACAATGTATTCCACTCCTCCTTTAGTAAGGTGATATTTGTTCTCATGACGAAAGAGGACTACTTTTCTATCATAAAGATATGGACTCCCTAACACTATGCCACATATATCAAGTGAAACAACATCCAAATCAACTTCATCAACCAACTTTAAAGCAATAGCAAATCTAACCCTACACTGCTTGGTGACATTAAGTTTTGCTTTGTCGCATACCCAACCAAGAGGATAAGGCTTTGGATGTGGTTTTGTTTCAAGGCCCATTTTTTTGACAAGTGTCTCAGATATTAAGTTAACTTGGGAACCCATATCAAACAAAGTATCAATCTTAGTATGTTTAGATACAACCCTTATGTGAAATAATTCATTCATATTTCTTTCATCATCATGAGATTCATTAGTGGAACTTGAACTAGCATGAAGGGAATATTTACCTTGTACTCCAACCACGGTCATCTTTTCCTCATCTCCTGATTTGGAACCAAGATCTTGTTGCACTTTATCAACGGTCTTTGTCTTCCCCTTTCCACCAAACTACTTTGGTATTTTCTCCAGATGTAGTTTCCAACAATGTTCATCACCGTGACCATCTCTCTTGCAATGAGTGCAAGAAGGCTTTCCTTCTCCCTTCTTTGTAGTGGCGGTATTTTTGTTCTTTCTCTTAAACTTTCCTTTAAACTGATTATGTGGGAACTTGGAAGGCTTCTTTGTGGGATCTTCTTGAACATTATTTTCTCTTATTTCAAGGTGCATGGCTTGCACACAAACTTCGTCAATACTGGTGGGGTTAAATAACAACAAAGTGTGACGAATATAATTGTGAAGTGCGCCAATATACTTCATTAAAGTTTCATAGGAATCTAAAGGAATTTTTAGTGCAATTGCTTTCTTCCTAAATTCCTCCATGAAACTTTGTACTATTTGGCCTTTACTTTCTCTTAAAGTTTGTCATTCCATCATTATTTTATGTAAATAACCCAGTGGATAAAATTTCTTCATTAATGTTGATTTAAATTTAGACCATGAGGAAAGAAGATTACCACATTTGCTTATGTCTTGAAGCTTTCTCTCCCACCATATGAGAGCAGTGCCTTCCAACCGAAGAGAGGCTAATTGCACTTTCATTTCCTCTGCATCAATCTGTTGTACACGGAAATATACTTAAACTAATTGGATCCAATTATCTAGATTTTTAGGATTAGAATCTCCATTAAACATAGGTAAAGAAATTTTTACATCAAGATTTAATAATGGTTTCTTAAAAGAGGCTTTATGGTTAGCATTAGAATGATGAGAATGATCAGAGGAAGAAGAGATATAACTTAATGGTGGAGATGGAGTCTCGAGAGGGTCTCCTCTAGCCCCTTTGTTCACTGAAGCATTTTCATTTTCTTGTGCTTCCTTTTTCTTCCCTTTCTTTTCCATCCTCTTCTTGTAGTCTCCACAAATTCGCTCGACCATATCTGACATGTGATATAAGACCATATGGAAAATTTTCTCTTGTTCATCATGCTTGTCCTCTTCATCCATTTTCTTCCATCAATATGCACAGCCAATATCTGGGTTGAAATTATTAAGTGTCCCTTCACCATGCTTATGCTTGGCCCTAGTAAGCATTCACACTCAACAATTCAAGTCAAATATGATTGCTCTGATACCAACATGATCTGGGATCTTTTCATCGTTATGACTTATTAAAGAATTGTATTAAATGAGCATAAATTAAAGTGCACCGTAAATAAGGAAAACTCAATAAGAAAGAGACATAAGCATCAATATGAACAAAAAAAATGACAAAAGAGTTCGCCCTTGGTGGACTACGTCTTCGGGTCCTACTCTCAAATGGGTGCGCCTTTTTATTAACTTAGCAAAAGAATTTGGCAAATTACATAAGTATACCTCATTTTGGAAATAAGTTGTATAATATTTGCTCAGAACAGAAAAAAGATAGAACCATTGAATTTGTGGCATCAAATTACCTAAAAATGACTATCTACATGCTTCAATACGACACTGGCACTCTCAGGCCCATCAAAAATATTGTCTCGATTTTTGTGCCTGCAACCTGCAATAAATGTATGTACTCTTGTGGATCGTTTTTCGTACCCTGTCGTGCCTCCCATAGAGCTGGCTAAAAAGTGGCTTTAATTTATTTTCGATCGGCGGATGTACCAACCTAGGGCCGGTAGGCCGCTTGGTAAATTTGGCAATTGTTAAGGCGAAGGGTCCCGGGAGGTTCGGGGTTTGAATCCCTCCTGGCCCGTTTTAGTGTTTGGTTGTGATTTAATTGAAATTTCAGGAAAGATCCTCCAGACCGATCGCCAAAATCAACGTTGGGAAATCATACCTATCATCAACTTTTCTATCTACACACATATCTATATATACATCATTACATATGGTCGTCGAATCCCGCGGCGACCGGTCATTTTTTTTTCCACCATCGGATTCTAGCCCTCCTTGGGAAAACTGTGGTTGCCACGTGGAACCTCTAGATTGCTCCACATGGCACCCTATGATTGGCTTCCCCCAATCCAGTCAGCTACCATGTGGCATTGATGTCACCTGACGCGTGTCGTGTTATGGTTGAGCCACGTGGCGGCCCCTCGGTGGTACCACATGGATACTTTCCATTGGTCCACTTGGCGCGCTGAAAACATTGAATCCACCTGATACGTGGCAGTCTGTGGGGGATTCCACATGGCATGTTGACATCAACATTACATCTTGTTGATGTCATCTTGTCCAGTAGGCTGTTGATGTCAACAGTATGGATGTTGATGTGTCATGGTTGACTTTGACCTGGTTGAACAAACTTTGACTGCCCATAACTTCCTCATCCAGACTCTGTTTGACAAATCGTTTACGTCGTTGGAAATCTTGTGACGTGATATTCACAATGATGCCAATTTTTCTAAGTTTTGAGGACTTCGAATTGTTTCCATTTCTCTATCTATTGATCCCATTCTAATCTTTCTGAGGTACTTCTGAGAACTCTGATTCATTTCTAGGCCTCTCTAGATCCTTTCAGATCATGAAGAGACCTTCTTTAGATTTGAAAATTGTCTTCTATACATTAGTTGGTTCAATGGAAACCTGGTGGTATCTAGACTTTAGGTCAATCTTGTTGAAGAACTTTTCCCCCTTAAGTTGGTCAAGAAGGTCATCAATTTGGGGAATTTGGTATCAGGTCCTGACTGTGATGGTTTTTATGCTATGTAATCAATGCAGATCCACCAGGTCCCATCTTTCTTCTGCACCAGCAAAATCAGGCTTCCGCAAGGGGAGAAATTGGTTCAGATGTGCCCCTTTTGAAGCATCTCTTGGATCTGGCACTTGATTTCATCATCTTCCATCAGTGAGTGATGATAGAATAGTCCATTAGGTAGTAGTGCATCGGGGGTTAGATCAGTTGGATGCTTGATTCTACAGTGTTTCGGTACCCCGGTGTGTGAGGAGAAGATGTCTTTGTACTCTTCCACGATCTCGTCCACTTGTTTCTATTGCAAAGAGAGGCTCTATGTAGAGGTCACGGATGTGGCAGAGACCTTCTACTTACTACGAGCATGGATCACAAAGAAGACGAACTTCCCGGTCTGTGAAATGACCTCATTGCATTTCTTAGCATAGATTAAAGAAATAGCGGTAGGCGACACTATCTCTGGTATGCTGTACAATTGTCAACCCAAAGTAATAATAAAACTATGGGGTCTAGACTCATACACAACATGTCGTTACCACAAATATGGCTGACCTAAAAGAACATCACAAACTTCAAGGGGAGAAATATCACATACTACCTCGTCTTTGAAGGGATTGATCTTGTAGGGTAGATGGCATTGTTGGTTTACGCGAAGATCTCATCCTTGGTGAAGCCATCGGATGGTGTAGAGCTGCGAGTGTGGTGTTATCAGCAGGTCTAGCTGCTTGACGGCCTTTGTTGAAATCAAGTTCTTCCGAATTCCTCTATCGACAATGACATGCAGCAAAGTCCCATTTACCCACATCTGTGAGTGAAAGAGGCGTTCCCCTTCCTCTAGTTGTTTTGTTTTGCTTGATTGGACTTTGGTGGTAGCAACATTGGCACTGGGTTTAGCATCGATGATCCTCTTCCCACTTTTTGGATTTGATTTGGAGTCAGAATCTGCCTCTGACTTGGAAGATTTCAGCTCGGCCACTAGTGACTGCTTGGAGCGACATTCTTCAGTGTTGTGCTAAGGGATTTTATGGTATTCACACCATTTTCTTGTGTCCTTCTTCGACTTCTCATTACCCTTATTGGGTTTTGGCTTGGACTGGTTGTCTTGAGAATGGACATATTTGCTCTATCCCTTGTTTTGTGGGTTGGGGACGCCTTTGCCCTGCTTTGGCTATGAGGAGTTTGCAGATCCAAACTCTCGCCTCTTCTACTTAAATTTTTGCTCAATCTTGAAAGCATATCTATAAGTTGCACCTAATTATGCGATCTTCGGAAAATCCATTTATATTTGAATGTATCTATGCAAACAGTCATGATATTTTAGCACTAGATGTCGTTTAGAGTCTTTGATACCCAATTTGGTGCGCACGGCATGGAAAATATTGGTGAAATCAAGTATTGTCTGGTCCCTTTCCTGACGCAATGTGGTCTATCTTGTGTACTAGTCCTTGTAGCTTTCAATAGGGTAGTATCGTTCTTTAATGGCATCCCTGAAGGAATCCCATGTGGGGGTGACTACAAATATTGTAGATTCCTCTATGGTCCTTTACTCAGAGTAAGTATCCCACCAATCCTTAACATAGGGGACAGCCTTGAGGAGTGCAAAAGTAATAGTTTCCTTGTCGAAAAAATAGTGGACTGAAAAATACCCTTCGAGCAGATTCAGCCATTTATCTAAAGAATCTGCATCTATCGGTCCTTCAAATAATGGAATATCAAAATTTACTTGTACCTTGAAGGGGGTTACATGGTCGCTTGATGAAGATGTGTCTCATGTGGGCAGTCGTCGAAGGATCTATGCAAAGTTGTCCATGATTTTGTTCCTTTGTAGCCCAAGGGATTCCTCGAGCAACATTTTAAAAGGATATCATGCTCCATCATCTTTCTTCTCGTCCCCCATGAGTTTTTGTCAGGCTCGGCGTGGCCGATATTGCAAAGTCTCGACCTGTTCGATTCCCAACTTCTTGTACCCAAATCTTGTCGAGGACATGCACGAAGAAAAATAAATGAAGAGAAGACTGCTTTGATACCATTGATACATATTTACGAGTGGAACAAAAATGATAATAGACTGAATACAATAACACAGAGATACTGAGAACAAAAACAGGTATCCAATGAACAATAACTTCTATTGAATAAATAAAATAGGTTGAAACTATAAAACTGCAGAACTGAAAATGACTTGCTCGAATGGTGGTAGCTATCTCTGAGAAGAGATGTGGTTGTTATGCGCATCCATCTAAGAAGAATGATTACAATGAGGCTCCAGAGGCCTTTTTAACATTACTCATGAATTCCAAAACCCTGGACATCCAAAAACCTAACCCTAGGAGATGAAATGCCAAAAGTTATGTGGGCCCTGATGAGTAAGTTGGTACCTCAACTTCCCGAGGTCATAATTTTTGCATACGAACTTTGTTTTAGGCGCTTGATAACCCGTTGGAAAGCTCTTTTCGAGAACTACAAATTATGTTGTCAAACTTTGACTTTGTCTATAGTTTGACTATGGAAAGCCAAAAAAACATTGTTTAGGGCCCCAAAACAGTCGTGAAAGTACATAAAGATGTATTAACATGAAAACATCCAAAATAAGTCGGTTGGATTAGGTGGGCGGCCACCAATCTCCACCTGGAAGTTGTATAGGGCTTCAGATAGCCCTGAAAGTGTAGAACCCACAATTACAAAGAATTACAGAAGAACGTGTTGAACTAAAAATTGTCAACAGGAGTCAGTTGGAATAGGTGGGTGGCTACCAATATCCACCTGGCTCCGTTGGGCATTAGTTACAGGGCCCAGGAAGGGAAGTGGGGTAGTCGAGGGACTGTTGAGCAAAGAATGGGCACACTTCCTGGGGCAAGATAGACATGTGGGGAATGAGAGACTTTAGGCTAGTTGCAGTAGTTGGGCACCTAAGACTAAGCAATTTTGTTGATTATCATACATTAGCTTGGCATTAGGAATCATTTTTGCCTGGTGGATTTTAAGCCCCAACTCGAGGGTGACTTGTTGCTGAAATTTTATGAACAATAGAGTCTATGGTTGGGACGAACATTTGAGCTTTGCACGTAGTTGGTGGCTCTTTATAAAATATAAGTGTCATTTATGTGCTTGTCTGAATTATCGTGTGCTTAATTCTCTATGTCTAATAGGGGTTTAGTTACTGTATGATATTGGATATAATTAATTGGTGTTATTCTGTATAATGTTGTTTGTATATGTAATCATGATGTTGTTATTCATTATTTGTTGTCACATATGCAGAGTATGACATTTATTAAGTATTCTTGTTAGTTAAATTTGTAATAATGGTCACGAGTTTCCGAGGTGAGGCTAGAATTGCCATCTGCACAAGGAAATAATATGTGTGTGCAAGAGACTGGAATCATTGTGCGCACGGGGAAGCAGTTTGTGCACAAGGAGAACAAAATTTGTGTGTGGGTCCAGAATGGTTGCACACACAGTAGTAAACATGTTTTTAGAGTGGTTACACATGCGGTAATACTTGTGTGCTCTTAATGATTGTGCATGCAATTCTATTATGAGTTAATTCTATTATTATAACTATGTATGAAGAGAAAAAATGTGTGTGGCGCGATCCAACTTGGGATTGTGCGTGTAACCTCACGTGTTTCTGCACAAATTAACGTTATAGTGTAGATTATGTGCACTAGATTTTTGGAGCAGCATTGCTCAACAGTGAGTTGGGGATGTTACAAAGTGGTATCATAGAATTTTTTAAAATGTTGGTAACGAGGAACGTTACAGGTTGGTATCAGAGTTGGGAATGTTATAGATTGATATAAAAGTTGGGAATGTTACATAGCAATATATGGATTAGGTGTTGGAGTTAACAATGGAGATGAGAGATTGACCAAGCTACCCTAACACAACTCAAATATGTTAGTGCTCTAGGTTCCACCAAACAATTCAAGTCTTTAGAACACAAATTATTGCAATGGCTTCTTAAGCATGCTAGAGGTCGAATATGTAGCTCTATTTAAAGATGATTACGTCTCAAGTATATATGAGTTCAAGGTATCTCAAATGAAATAAAATATGGGAGAATGACTAAGCTAAAGTAGAAGAAGATGCATAAATATAAGGAGAAGCTTCTCCTTTCTTAATCATCGTATTTATATTTTCATATCAACTAACAAGGTGTTATTGAAGTGGCATACTAAATCACGTATTGATATATTAATTGAACTAGCAAATATGTGACTTAGGTGTTAGAATTGGATCAATCTTACAATGGAAATCATATAGTAGATCAAGTTACCCAATGCAACTCAAAAATGTTAATACTCTAAATACCAACCAAAACAATCAAATTCATTAAAATATAAAATATCACTTCAATATATTAAATATATTAACTTCTTTAAAAATATTTGTATCTCACATATGTCCAAAAATTCATTAAAATTCAATATAATATAAAATATCACTTCAATATATTAAATATATTAACTTCTTTAAAAATATTTATTTATATCTCACATATGTCCAAAAACTTAAATATATTAACTATATTAACTTATTTAAAACATTTATATCTCAAATATGTCCAAAATCAAGGTACCCAAATCAAGTAGGAGAGAATGACTAAGCCAAAGAGGATGCATAAATGTAAGAAGAAGCTTCTCCTTTCTCAATCGTCATATTTATACTGCCATGCTAGGAGTTTCAAAATAAAATAAAGAGCGAAATCTTGATGGTTGTCCTTGCCACTTTGTCACACATAGCCCCCTTCGTTAGGCAGTACAATTTATATATTATTGAGCACATGGGATTTTGCCTATTTTCCAGTCAAGGTATATATACTTTAAGATCATTGATATATACACAAGCATACAATTTATATATTAGTGAGCACATGGGATTTTTGCTTATTTTATATTTAAGTTATAAATATTTTAACCAATGATATATACATAGGCATTAAAAACCTCTTTCCAACTAATTGATGGATAATAATATTATAAAACATGAACCACCAAATTATGGTACACATGGCAAGCAAATGCTATAACTACATTATGGCACTTTGCTCCACAAAACAAACATTTAACATCAAGTCAATTTTAGTTAGACCAGGAAACATAATAATGAGAATTTGTAATGGACTCTTGGATCATGCTAGATATTCATAATTGATTCTTGGATCCTGTTGGATATTCATAAATAATAATGCCAATTAATTTATATTAGTTACATTAAAAAATTTAAATACAATATTGATACAAAATTTTGTTTTTAATTTTGTCGGTTGTAATTCATTGATATAAAATTTTGTTTTTAATTTTGTCTGTTGTAATTTATGTTTTTAGCTTTGTCATGATACTCATTCAAAATTAGTATCATTGTTATGCCTTGACTATTCAAAATAGTGACAAAAACTGTTATGATACTCAATGAATTAATGATATTATTTGTTGGAGTGTGATTACAAAAGACTATCATATTAGATATGTGTGAGATGGAATTATTAGCGTGTACTTAATCTTTTTTTTATCTCTTTTGCTTTAAAATGATTATATATAGAACACTAACCAATGGTAAGATAATAGCAAAATATGAATTGAAAGTGGAGAATATTGTTTGTCGTTAGTTAAGTTGATGTTGACTTCGGGGAGAAGGTGTGTTACATTTGCATCAACTACTTATGTGATATTAAGTATAGCAAAGTTAATCATTAAGGAAAAGTTATTGGGGTTTTATATCTATACACTATTAAGGTTTAATAAAACTTTGCTTATGTACACTATTAAGGTTTAATAAAACTTTGCTTATGTGATATTAAGTATAGCAAAGTTAATCATTAAGGAAAAGTTATTGGGTTTTTATATCTATACACTATTAAGGTTTAATAAAACTTCACTTGGTTTTTATGTAGATTCATCAAATATGTTATTGATGATACGTTTCACTTGCCATACCGACAGACTAGAGAGAGGGTTACCAACTCATCGAACTTCTACCCAACATACATAGCTCCAACCTAACAGCTTCTTAACTAATAATTCATAAGCTAAGAGTCTCCTCTATTGCATGTTGTTAGTGTAGGTTCATTCCACCAAACAACACCAATTGGATGTGTCCCCTGAACTCTAGCAACAAATAATAAGGTTGTGTCCAGTTCTTCCAAAATAAATGAAACAACTATTTGTGCAACTCTTCGAATTGAGATATAGTGTTGAAGTTAATGATGTGTTGACAATTGGTGTGATGTTTGGAGTAGATATTGAGATGTTGTATTTTGTTTTTTTTTTCAATTCATCAATTTTTTGTAGATGTAAAGGTAGTTATTATTGTGCGATAATGATTAAAATATTTGATAATTATCTCATCTTAAAAAAGACATGTTAGGAATTGCATCATTTTTTTGTTAAAATTTACTATGATGAGAAAAGAGTATAT
>ML777077.1:356142-375379 GCA_009831015.1 Picea engelmannii | reverse complement strand
AAGTACACCAAATAGAAAAATATTTAAAGAAAACATAAAATATTAAATTTCCCCAAATAGGGCATCCACCTCATGGTCCAATTATGTCGTTTGATCTTTAGAGTCCATAGTTCAGCAATACATGTGACTAAATGGGTAAGTTGGATTATAGAAACATATAGTGTGTGAAGAGTAGTGCATTCCAAGAAGTTATGGGCAAGATAGAGAACATAGATTCTACAAAGGTATCCATATGGATTGAGCAAGGAGAAGCTAGGAATATAGATGGAAGGTTTAGACAGACCATTATGCACTCTAACAAACATTGGATGGACATAATGTTAGAAGCCATATGTACCTTCTTACCTCAAATCACTGTCATTAGGGCTCAGGGCTCCTCCTCTCATTCACACAAGATTAAGATGTGTTCTAGTCTAGATAGTGCACTGATCTCTAATTTTGTTATGTTCTTTCAACTAATTCTTAAAGCCCTCCTTCCATATATTCCACTATAATGTCGAATATATCATGTTCCCACTAGTTTATATTATATCTTTCTCATGTTTCCTTAACCCCTATTTTAGGTCTTTTAGTTCATACAGGAGATAACTTATAGTGACACTACACCATGGGAATACTCACACAATTTCAAGGAATGCCTAGGTAATCTACACATAGAGTTGGTTATGGAGTGAGCTTATGCTCCTTCGAATACCCAATTCCTTCTTGAGCCTTTCATTCCATGATTATACCCCCAAACCACTAGTCAACCCCACATGTAGGAGCCCTCTTCAACATCCTACTACTCATAAATGATCGTTCTTTGCAAATGAAGGAAGGAATGAACAAGGTAGGGTAATGTCAGATGTTTATTATTCTCACTTGAATGCATGCGATATGAAATATGTTGATACATGAATCATATTCCATTAATACTATCATGGGGGTGAGGGGGGACATAAAGGTGTTGGTTATACCCCACTCCTTTCTACTCACCATTGTTTCTCCTAATTGGGTTTCATAATTACCTTGGATATCCACCTCCATGTTGAGGTTGTGATAAACATCAAAAAATGATAGGGAATCGAAATCCCCTCCCACCACAAGCACTCTTGACATATCCGAGAGAGTTTAAGGTTGGGAGAAAGATTTCAATGGCGAAGTGCCTTTATAATGATCATGCAATCACCAATTACCATGTTTCTCTATGAAAAATTATGTTTGGGAGGATAGATAACCCTTGTAACACTGCTAAAGTCTCCACATCATTGTTTGTGGCAATACTTATCCCCCGAGTATGTTCAATTTATTTAGTTCCTTCAAGGTCATGGATGATCCCCCACCCCCACCCCAAGTAAGATACATGGAAAGATTGTTATGGACAGAGCCTATGATCCTTCAAATGCATAACTCCTTCTTAATTCTTCTATCCCATAATTAAACCCCTAAACCACTAGTATGTCCTACATGTAGGAGCTCATTCCAACATCATATCACTTACAAAACAGTATTTGCAAATGAAGGAGGGAATGAACAAGGCGGGATGATGGTGAATGGTTATTCTTCTCACTTGAATACACTCAATATGACATGTTTTGATACCCATTTCTTCTTCCATTAATGTGATCATGGCAGGGGGATGCACATAGAGGTGTTGGTTACACCCCCTTCCTTTTTGCACGCCACCCCTTCTCCTATTTAAGTTCCTTAGTTAGCTTAAATATCCACCTCCATGTTGAGTTTGTGATGGACATGGAAAAATGTTGTGGAATTGATATTCTCTCCCATCAGAAGCACTCGTTGATAAAGCCTGCAGAGTTGAAGTTTAAGAGGAGTATTATGATGATGTAGTGCCCTTATAATGATCATGTAGTTGCCAATTACCATGATTTTGTGAACTCTTTTATTTAGGAGGATGGATAACCCTTGTAGCGATGTTAGAGCCTCCACCTCATTATTTGTAGCAATAATTAGCCTCCAAGAATATCCAATTTCATTGTTTCCTTCAAGCTTATGGATGACATTCCCTCTCCCCCCGACCACACCCACCACCCCTAAAAAAGAATTTATATTACTATAGTGAAAAATTCACAATATAAACATGTTATATTAAGGTCTTCAAACTTGGTCGTGGACTACAAATGAAAGAAGTTGTTTATCTAACATTATAAAGAAAGCCTGCAGCAGCTTGGCCGAATGGTAGTCGTCCCGCACCACGAAGACGCCAACTCAGTGATATAGGGGTGATTTAGCCCAAGTTCGAGTCACAGTTAAATTGCTCGATATGGCTTTCAGATGGTTATATCAAGCCAAAGGGTATAGAGGTAGCAGTGTGGATCAATCCCTAGTGGCACAGATGATTGTAAGCCTTGATCGTTACTGATTCCCCTATTACAAAAAAAAAATATTATAAAGAATTATAGCCAAAGGGGTTAGTTCAACTAATTGTCGCCAATGTTGCTTGATATTTGTCTAGTTCCATATCAATAATGGCATGTTTTGAGTCCCCCTAAATTAGATGCATAACTATACGCCAACATGTTTATTAGTTTTGCCATCCATGAATGCAAAGAAGCATCCCTTAGGTTTTCACATGAGGTTTTCCTTACGAAAAAACATTACAATCAATTATTCATAAAAATCTTGTATAATTATTTGTTAAAAAATTGTATTAATCGTAAGGTTGTCTAAACAAAATTATGCTAAAAAAATCAGTATATTGGATAATTTTATTTATTTACTAAGTATATATAAAATTAAGATTGAAATATATAATTGTTTTTATCATAAATTATTATTATTATTATTAAATCATAACCAAAACAGAAACCAATTTAGTGTAGGGACTAAATTCAACTAATTTATATTTTAAAATTAATTAAAATTTGAATATAAATAATAAACATAATCTCAACCCCTAAAGTCAACTAATTTATATTTTAAAATTAATTAAAATTTGAATATAAATAATGAACATAATCTCAACTCCCAAGACATAATTTTTACAACTAAACTACAACTATGAAATATGAAGTATATTCATAGAATAATGCCATGGACATGTTATCGCATTACACATTTTGTGTGAGAATTTCCTTCTCCGTTGTAAAATTTTCAGTGGGATTAGTTGACCACTTAGATAATTATATAATAAAATATATATATAATACGAAGATCACTACCTAATACTACCCCACATTATGGTACACATGGGAAGGCCACAATATCACTGTTACATTTTGGCACTTTGCTCCATGACACAAATTTAACATCAAGTCATTTTCTTAGCTCGACAAGAAATATAATATTGAAAGACAAGAAATATAATATTGAGATTGTATTGAAAGCATTTTCTATACTCGATTTTGAGACCATGACTAGATATGCATAAAGAATAATGTGTCCCTAACTTGTGCTCAAACAGCTTGAGTTTTTTTAATTCTAATAATGTCAACCACCCATAATCCCATTAGCATTAGTTGTAGTAATTTTATTTGTGGATGTTAATATCAACTTTGAGGCCCTCATCTTAGTATTTTTTATTTTTAATCTTAAAATATTTAATAATTATTAGTTATAACAATGTTAGTTTTAATAACTTATTATATCTGCTCGTGAGTGTAGGTATATAGCAATCGTTCTGCCTTTATCTATTAATTCATTTTTACCAAAAATTTATTAACGTTTTCTAAACTATGACATTACAAATCCATTTTTTATATTTTTTTTGAATTATTTAAAATTATTTATGTAACATTTGATAGGCTGGTGAATTCGACTCCTTATTGCGGGGCTGGCAGTGGATGTCTAGAAAACAACGTCATTCATTTTAATGATTTCAAAACCTTGAACCGCAGTGTTAGTGGCAACCTCTTGGAATCAATGTGATTTGTTAATGATTTCAGGTGTGAGGGCACAGTTTTTTTTTGTTTAGCTTCTTCATGCAGAACCAGAAAAATTCTTTTAATTACCGAGCAACCCGTCAGTTTGACCTCCAAAACCTGTCAATTGCATTTTGCTCGTCGGCCAAGTTGTAAGGCAACCTGCTTCCTTAAAATTGTGTAGCAATTGCATAATTATGTGAGGGGCTTTTCAATTTCCGAGGCATGGTATTTATGGGTGATTGTTTCTGCATGTCAGATATGGCATAGATTGTTAAGCATGATCAAATATGACACTGAGTTTTGCTTAATATTACTTGTTTTACAATTTAGAATATTTTATTTTTTCTCATTTTATTTACAATATTTTATTTTTTCCTCAGTTTTAAGATTTTTATAATAAGTTTGGTTTAGATTTTATTTAAGTAGCTATTATCTTTATACTTTTCACCCTATTCAAAACATGTAACAATCTTGCATAGTGGCGGGTATATACTGTCATGCAACCTTGTTTTATAAGTGTTAATATCAACTTCAAGGCATTGAGTTTATTGTTTTTCAAATAATCTTTATAATATGTTTATATAAAATGTTGATAATAACAGTAATTTAATTTAATTTAATTTAAGATTTTAGTTAAGATTTTATTGAATGTATTGTTTTTCAAGAAATATTTATAATATGTTTATATAAAATTTTGAGTTTGATCGAGCGGGGGTTTAGGTTTTCCACAGGGTCGTCTTAGGATGTTTTCTGAGGGTTTTGGGAGTTAATCCCAAAGCCTTTCCAACACACCTATTGGCTTGGCTCCCCGTGTGTGCCATACTTCTCTTTCCCACTGACTAAGAGCCCACAATGGAAGGTGATGAAGAATTGTTGGATTTCTCTGAGGATCCTCTCATCAAAAATTTTGTTTGGACCTCGCCACCAATAAGATTGGATCGAAGCATATTGTGCATGCCTTTGGAAGAGCACACTCTACATGTAATCCATTCCCTAATTAATGACTTAGATGGTATTCAAAACCCTACATGGGCTAGTCTAGACGCCATCTATTTGAATAATTGTGAAGGTATCATCCTCACCTCCCTTATCAATCCATACTCCTCTTCCCATGAGCAACATGTATTTTCTCTATCCAGGGATTCGGCGAATGTAACTCTTAGTGACGATTCTATGGCAAGGCCCTCTAAATATCATAATGAAGAACGTAGGGTTATGGATATGTCCAAGTTTGATCTAGGTGGATATCGGTGGCCACCCACCTCTTCCAACTGGCTCACATAACAGTTTTCATCTTGACAGTTTTTTTTCTAGTTTTTCGGGTCCTAAACTTTTGGGGCCATTTTGAGGCCCTAAATAGCGTTTTTTGGGCTCACCACAGTAACAGTGTAAACAAAGTTAGAGTGTGATGGAAAAGGTGTATTCATTGAATAGACCTTTCCAACATGCTATCATGCACCTAAAACAAAGATCGTATGTGAAATTTATGACCCCGAGAAGATGATGTACCAACTCACCCCATCGCGGCCCACATGACTTTTGGCCCTTCATCTCCTAGGGTTAGGTTTTTGGATGTATAAGGTTTTATGATTACTTCTTGATACTAAAAATTCCTAAAGGCCTCATTGTAATGTGATCAAACGAATGCGTGTAGCCGCCACATCTCTTCTGGGAGATTAGCTACCACCATTCGAGCAAGATTGTTTCATTCTTCATTTTACAGTTTCAGCAGATTTCTTTATTGAATAGAAGTTAAGTTTCACTGTATCTCTATTATTGTTCTTTGTATCTCTCTATTAATGTTATATATATTTGTTTCACTTCGTTCTACTCATAAATCTGGATCAGTGGTATTAGAGTGGTATGCTCTTCATTTGTTTCTTTGTGCATGTCCCCAATGAGGTCAGGGTATAAGCAGTTGGGACTCGAACTAGATGAGCCTTTACAAGATCGGCCTCGCTTAACCCAACGACCGCCCATGGGGGGATAAAAGAGAGATGATAGGATAGGAGATCCCTTTAAACTGTTACTCGAGGAAGACCTCGCGCAACAGAGGAACGAGATGATGGATAATTTTGTGCAAATCCTTCGACGACTGCCAACAAGGGATGCATCTTCCTCGAGCAGAGGCACTACCCCCTTCAAGGTACAGATCAATTTTGATATTCTTATATTTGAAGGTCAGATAGATGTGGATGTTGTAGACAAATGGTTAAACCTTCTTGAAGGGTATTTTTCTATCCATAACTTTTCCAATAGATAAAATACTGCATTTGTGCTCCTTAATGTTGTCCCTCATGTTAAAGATTGGTCAGAGAATTTCTATGAGCAAAAGGCAACAGAGGAATATAAATTATTTGTAGTCACACCCACTTGAGGTTCTTTTTGGGATGTTATTAAGGAATAATACTACAATGTTGGAAGTTATGATGACTTATATACAAGATGGACCACATTGTGGCAGGAAAGGGACCAAATAGTGCCAAAGTTCACCAATTTGTTCCATACCTTACACACCAAGTTGGGTATCAAATACTCTGAGTGACATCTAGTGCTCAAGTACTGGGACGGTCTACATAGATACATCCAAACAAAAATGGAGTTTTTGGACTTCTTTTCCTTGGGCATGGCCTATCGCTATGTTGTAAAAATTGAGCAGAATCTTAAACAAAAGACACGACAGTTTGGGTATGTGAACCTCTCACAGTAGAAGCAAGGAAAATGCGGCTGCAAACCACAGAACAAAGGGCAGAGAAAGGATGGACAGCCTCAGGCCAACTAGTCTAAACCACAAACAAAGAAGGGCAATGGGAAGACAAAGAAAGACATTGGGAAGTGGTGCGAGTTCCATAGAGACCCTAGCATAACATTGTCAATTGTCGCTCAAAGCAGTCATTGGTGGTCAAGGTAAAATCCTTTGAATCAGATGTGGGATCCAACTCTGAGTTAGAACTAGAGAAAAATACATAGATCATTAATGAAAAACCTAGTGCCACTATTTCTACCACCAAGGTCCAACCTGGTGAACCTGATGAACCAGAGGAAGGTGAGCACCTCTTTCATTCACAGATGTGGGTGAAGGGTACTCCATAGCACTTCATCGTTGATAGTGGTAGCTAGAAGAACCTCGTCTCAGTGGAGGTCATCTAGCGGTTGAATCTGTCGAAAACACCACACCCACAGTCGTACACCATAGGATGGCTCTGCCAAGGGAGAAATATTTGTGTCATCCAATAGTGTCGTCTGCCCTATGAAAGCAAGCCCTTCAAATATGAGGTATTGTGTGATGTCACCCCCCTTGAAGTTTTTGATGTTATTTGGGCCAACCTTATTTATGGAAACATCATGTTGTATATGAGTCTAGGCCTTGTAGTGTTATTATTACTTTGGACAGGAAATTGTATAGGATACCCGAGGTAGTCCCACCTACTTCCATTTCCTTGATCTCTTCCAAGCAATGCAGGAAAGTCATCTCTCAAACCAGGGAAGTTTGTCTTCTTCGTGATTTGCACTCAAAATGAGTGGAAGGTTGCAACCACATCCATGGCCTCCACAGCAGGTCTCTCCATGTAGAAAAAGCAAGCGGATGTCACACACTCTATCCCTAAAGTATATTTTTAACGGATGGGGCGTCAAAATTTCACTTTTCTCAATCACCTCAAATCCCTGTAACTAGGGTCCCATTATCTTCGGTTCGACGAGGGTTATCCAATTACTATAAATTTGTCCAGATATGTGTTTTGGATTACAAGGTATGGCCCTTCAAATTTCTTTAAGCCTTAATTGAATAGAGTCTCTCACAGCCACATGGCACCCATGTGGCTCCCTGTCGCCTAGCACTCCACATCATCATAGTATACAAAGACTCTCCCAACCAGGAGTTGACATTTGTCTAGCTCCTATAGGCCTACTAAGTTAATTAATCATTAACATAGCAAAATCCCAGTCCTTACTAAATCTCCAAGGGAACTTAGGGTTATTAATATTAGTTAACGCCAAAGTCCCTGGACTTCGGTGAAAGATCCTCGTCGTGAATTTGTGAATAAACCCAATTCTCCCGAACGTCGAGGTTCCGAAGAGGGTCCAACTCATTTAATATCTTATGTTTAAAAAATTATAATGTAGGGAAGCGGGAGATTGTTTCAGGCCTTCAACCCTTTTTACTTATTTGTTCTATTTCTCCAACATCCTGGAGTCTCAGACTCCCAGACTCCCAGACTCCCGCAAGGTCCACACTTACACGTGGTTGCGCATTGAATGACGAGATAGGAATCAGTGGATCAGGGCCTTCAACCACTTTAACCATAGTGTCTTTGTATCCCAACTATCCTAAAGTCTCAAGGTCCTACCACGTAGCTCTGACATTTGACCCTATTGGAGCATACATTCTAACACCCTAAGCCTCCCGGAGTTTCAAACTCCTGAACTCCTGGGGTCCCATTAACCATTAGGTCAAGAAACTACGCACCAAGGGGTGACATGTAGAAAAATATGGAGATGACACATGGCCCAATTGACATGTGACACATGTCAAGTTCCATTTGGCACATAAGTTCTATAAAAAGCATGAATCGAGATAACACGTGGCATGCATAATATGGGTCCACGTCACTCTAGGCGACATCAGCATGCCACGTCACTACAGGATGACAATCTCCAGGAACATCATGCTTCTCCTACCAGTAGAATTTCTCGGATCTCTGAAGTCCCAAACTCCCTCCAGTAGGCCTTCTAATATCCTATATCCAATGGTCGAGATAGGTCCACGTGGATCCTTAGATCTACGACCTTCATCGCTTCGCGACTTTGGCGTTCAGGGGTTTTGTTGTTTAGTTTCCTTTTAACTCTCGAAGTGGCCATCCCCAGAATGGCCATGGTCTAGATGCAACGGTCAAAAGAGATATCCTTAAGTATCCTCGAATCGATGGTCCTCATCACTTCGTGACTTCGTCATTCGGAAGTATTTTTTTATTACATTATTTGTTTTCCCCGAAGCGTCGGGGTTCTGAAGTTTGGGTAGCATAGTTCCTTTGGGGCATAGTGAGAGGTTCTAGGTCATGGTCACACAGGATATTAACGATTCCAGGGCTACGCTCTCCAGTTCATTCTCCTCTTTGATCGTAGAAGTCATGGAGTTCCGAAGGAGACCCATTTTTATTACGTTAATTACAACTTAATGTAATTACTAATATTTATTAACTAGGCAACTTCCTAGGTCTGAACCTTCAGTGGTTTTAACTCATGAGGTCCATCACCCAAAACACTATGGAGTCCTAAAGATCCGAACTCCTGGAGGCCTAGCTCCTTTTGGGTATGATCCAATGGCCAAAATCTATCCTTGCAGCTAGATCAACATATGTTGTGGTTTCTTTTTTACTTCACGGCTATGATTCCCTTCAACAAGGGATTTAAACCATGGTTTTCATAGGCTGCGGCCTTGGTATGCATTCTACGAGCGTTATACCTTCTGAGCTTGAAAATACTTCGAATGAAGTGTGGGCGCACTTCTTGTGCTTCTCTTGGAATTTATAACTTAGAGAGTTCTTAACCTCTACACAACTTACATAGGATCTGTGCACCCTTGCACTACCTCTTCTGAGCTTAACATACCCTTCCTCCAAGAGACCCAAAACAACTAGAAGTATAGACATGCATACATGAAACTTTTCCTATGGTCAACAAAATCACAGTTTATTTCCTTTAATTTGAGCCACTACGGGGGGCTCAAGAATTTACATGTACAAATCATGTCCAAACCATATAATTCCTTACTTGCTTAAATACACAATCAAGCAAAATAAAGAAAAGCAATCTAATCATCAAACAAGCATGCAAATCCCTGAAATGTTCATAGGATATTCAACATTAATTTATAGTTACAGTTCAATTTCACGGGGTATGAGAATACTTATCTATTACAAGTGGCAGCCATCCAACTGACTGTGGGTGTTAGCCTCTCCACCCAACCGTAGGCTCAGATTCATTCACTCTTAGCACTCTAGCCACCCCCGTTCCAATCCATGATATCACTAGGGGAAACTCCTGCAATTTCTCAGAGATTCTCTCTCTATCACAGCCTCTGTGAGGTTTATCAAATGCTTCCTCGACATCAAGCTTGTGTCCCTCATCTCTGAGGAGTCCTCTTTCTGTTCTCTTCTGTAACCAGAACAATTTAATCCCTTAGTTATTCTCTGAACTAGAGATCCTCATGCGCTCTCATATTTCTCTCAACATATCCAGGTCGCACACACCCCTGTGAGCATGGTATCCTTCTTGTTTGCCTTCATGTGTATTCTTGCATGCCTTTTTCCTCCCAGGAAGGTTCTGGACCTGTCCTCTTCCTTCTATCAGAAGGAACTCGGGTCAATCTGGGCTTGTAGGAAACTGCACTCTGTGGTACTTTGGACTGACAATTTTTTTTCCCCTTAGCTAGACACTCCATGCTTCCATTTATTGGGGTAGTTGATTGTTCAACCACCAGTCCTTTTCTCATTAACTGATTTTTCCTTGGGATCAGCATGAGTCTTATTATTTCAACAAAGAGAATTTACGTCATTTTGACATAATGAACCATCTCTACATTTTTCTCACTCTTTCCTCTAGTGATGTCATGGCCAATACGTCAAGGCTTCATCCCCGCAGTCATTTATTGGAAATATAAACAATAATACATTTACATTGTTCACATGCCATAGCATGGTAATCATAATTAATGATTAATTATAAGTTGGGGGAAACAGGGGTATTACAGTGGATAAGGTAATGGAAGAATATAAAGACATCTTCTCCTCACCCACTAGGGTACCTCTACATTGTCAGGTCAAGCACTCAATTGATCTGACCCTTGGCACACCTCTACCCAATGGGTCAGTCTATCACCACTCTTTGTCCTAAAATGAGGAAATCAAGCGCCAAATCCAAGAGTTTCTCAAAAAGGGGCACATCCGACCAAGCTCATCACCTTGTGGAATCCCAATCGTGCTTATGTAGAAGAAAGACAGGACCTGGAAACTCTGCATTTATTATTGGTCCCTAAATAAAATCACATCAGGAAACGTTACCCAATTCCCCAAATTGGCGATCTCCTTGACCAGCTCAAAGGGAGAAAATACTTCAATAAGATTGATCTGAAGTCCGTCTACCACCAGGTCCGAATAGAGTAGACCAATGTATGGAAGACTCCCTTCAAGTACAAAGAAGATATTTTTGAATGGTTGGTCATGCCCTTTGGCTTGACAAATGCCCCAACAATTTTCATAAGGATGATGGACAATATATTGAGTCCTTTCACCAATTATTTTGTGGTGGTGTATTTGGATGACATCCTCATCTTCAGCAAGAGTTGGACAGGACACTTGCAGCATATTCAGCAGGTTCTGCACAGTCTACGGCAACACAAGCTATATGCAAATTTGTAAAAATGTTCCTTCAACATGAACACGGTCCAATACCTAGGCTAAATTGTTGATGACCATGGGGTGCATGTTGATCCAGCCAAGATCCAATTCATTCATGATTGGCCAGCCTCAACCATACTCACTGAGCTTCGGATCTTCTTAGGCCTTACCAATTTATATCGTAGGTTCATGTTGGGATTCTTCCACATTGCATGGGCCCTTAGCCAAGTGACCAGGGGTGGTGGAAAGGAAAAATTCATGTGGGGCCAGTCGCAATAGAAACCATTCGATGATTTGAAGTAGCACTTGTGCTCATCCCTGGTACTCTCATTACTCGACCTGCATTAGCCTTTTAATATTGAGACAAATGCTTCAGACTATGTTGTGGGTGCAGTTCTCACTCAGCATGGACATTCAATGTCCTATCATAGTGAAACACTACTAGATATCGTCTGTAAGCACACCACTTATGAAAAAGAAATGTACCCCATTGTAAAATCATGTCGTTGGTGGAGGAATTACATTCTCGGGAAGGAGACAATCATCCACATTGATCATAAGCCTTTGAATTTCATAAAGACAGAAGACAAATTGCAGAATGGCCTCCATCAAAAGTGGTCCACATACTTGCAGCAGTTCCATCTCAACATTAAGTATAATATAGGGAGAACCAATCACATTGTTGACTACCTTAGTCAACCTCCAGTTCAGCACCAACCACAGTCTTATACTCGTGTGGATATAAGACCTCTAGATGGCCCAAATTATATGAGAGTTATCTTGACTTCACCACTACCTACCATATGTTGGGCACAAATACAGTTGTCACTGATTTCCATATTTAGGATGGGTTGTTGTGCCATATGGGTCATCTCTGCATCCCACAAAGCGAGTGAGCGAAGCTTATTTGGGAAGCTCACTACATTCGGTTGGCAGGACACTTCGACGTAGAAAAGATAGTGGCAGTGTTGCAACAACATTTCTATTGAGTGAAACTTTGATAGGATTTCAGCAATTATATCAAGTACTGCACGGCCTACATCATTATGAAACCAACCATTAAGAAACAAGGCATGTACACCTCTCTGCATATTCCCAATAGTTCCTAGGAATCCATCTCGATGGAATACATGTCGGGCCTTCATTCAACCAAGCAGGGAAATGACTATGTTTTTGTGTTGGTTGATCGATTTTCCAAGATGACGATTATGGTCGCCTACAAGAAGAGCATCACAGCAGAGGCCATAGCCAAGATATTCTTCGAATGAGAGTGGGTAAATTTTTGGATACCACAAACCATCATCTTAGAGCAGGATATTCAGTTCCTCAGCACATTTTGGTCGAGCCTCTGGTCACGCCTGGACACCGAGCTCACCAAATCCATGGCCTTCCACCCCCAAATAGATGGCCAAACCAATTTTTTCAATAGGATGATCGTGCATATATTTCACATGTACAATTCCAAGCATCCACACACATGGGATGATATTCTTCCCTATGTTCATCACAGTTAAAACATAGCCATACATAACTCAACCAGCCACATCCCCTTTCAGGTGGAGTTGGGATTTCAACCATTGGGTCCCATGGATGTTGCACTACCCCTTGAATCCACATAGGCATAATCGTCCCATGATCAAAATTAATATGACAAATACACCCAGTTCATTGAATGAATCAAGCACAACGTCCAACAGGTACAGGATATTTTTCAGAAGTCCAATGCCAAGTACAAGCAACATCATGATCAACACTGGGTTCCACACAAGTTTCAGGTGGGCGATAAAGTTTGGTTGCATTTGCAGAAAGAACGTCTTACAGGACCCCATCGGAAGCTTCATCCACTCCACTATGGACCTTACATAATCACCAAGGTTGTGGGTGACAATGCTTTTAATCTCAACATTCCCCCCTTCCTTGGCTTGCACCTAGTGTTTAATGTGGACCTCCTTCGGCCATACTTTCCACCATTATTAGACACCTCATAGATAGTTGAACAGTTAACACCAACAGAGCTCAACTATGACTGCATGGAACAAGCATCCACTTATCATATTGTGGACACACAGGTCAAGTGTACTCGCCAACATAAGCTTTAGCTTTATCATGTTTTCAAATAGAGGCATCTCCTGCACCAAGGCAAGTGGCTCGCCTGGGGACAAATTCAACAAAAATTTCCTCATATGATGGGGGAAATCGATGCAATGGGGACCATTTATTCCTAAGGGGCGAGGATTGATCCAGATAGTTATTGGTCACCACCCACCTCTTCCAAATGGCTCACATAACAGTTTTCATCTTGGCAGTTTTTTTCTAGCTTTTTAGGTCCTAAACTTTTGGGGTCGTTTTGAGGCCCTAAACAACCTTTCTTGGACTTGCCACAGTCACACTATAGATCAAGTCAATGTGTGATGAAAAAATATGTATTCCTCGGATAAACCTTTCCAATGGGCTATTGTGCACCTAAAACGAAGACCGTATACAAAAGTTACGACTCCGGGAAGTTGATGTACCAACTTACCTCGTCAGGGCCCACATGAATTTTGGCGCTTCATCACCTAGGGTTATTTTTTTGGATGTATAGGGTTTTCTTATTACTTATTGATGCTAAAAATTCCTGGAAGCCTCATTGTAATGTGCTTAGACGAATGCATGTATCCTCCATATCTCTTCTCAGAGATTCGCTACCACCATTCGAACAAGATTGTTTCATTCTACATTTTACAGTTTCAACAGATTTATTTATTTAATAGAAGTTAAGTTTCAGTGTATATATGTTATTGTTCTTTGTATATCTATGTTAATGTTATATATTTGTGTTTCATTTCATTCTGCTCATAAATTTGGATCACTGTTAGAGGTCACAAATGTATTTCAACAATAGTCGGTTGTCATAGGGGAAGGTTTTATAGGATAGATGTTGACATAGGGAATGTTGAGTGGTCATGAATCCAACCCTCTTCCCCACTTTGGTTTTGTGCCTTCTTCCAACAACATGGAGGAAAAAATACAAAATATTAAATGTATTAAGAAAAGGCAGAGTCATATCGACTTGGTCTTGGGAGAAGGCATCAAATTAAATGAGATTGAGAAAATGCAGAAAGAAGCCCTCATAGGTCATTTTTCCAGCGAGAGACTTTCAGTGGATATGCTCAAAGAAATGGACCTCTCAGAACTTCTCTCAATCCTTAGGATATTATCCTACTAGTTTGGTCTTGGACAAAGGCTAGTTAGCATGGAATTTTCGATCGGAGAAAATGCGAAAAAAATTCTCAGTAGCATATGGAATTTTGGTGCGCGGGCATTATTTCTGAAACGTTGGTTTGTGGATTTCAATCCTAGCTTGGAGAGGCTCGAGATCATGATGATGTGGGTTCGAATTCCCCAGGACTTCCTCTGATTCTCTGGTTGGAAGAAGTCCTTAGAGAAATTGGGAATGCACTAGGATTTATTTATGAAGTTCACCACTCATACTTATAGGCCTAGAAACTCCCTGCAGAGGATGAGAATGAGCAAAGAACTTCAGTTTCTTTGCATGTTTCTTCCTCTCACAATTTTCTAAAGCACATTGGATCCCAATGCGAGTCCCGGGAGGATGTGGTGCAAGGACAAGAAGAAACAACATATATTCCCTTGGACACATTCTCATGTAAGCATAATTACCTCTCATCGGTTGTTAATTCTTCAATTGATTTGGGGCTCAATGTGGTGCAAGGACAAGAAGAAACAACATATATTCCCTTGGACACATTCTCATGTAAGAATAATTACCTCTCATCGGTTGTTAATTCTACATATCCTATTATTGATAGGAGTGACTCTGACAATTCCTTCCTCTTAGATCTCTCAGGATTGTTTGTCTCTCAAGAAGACCCTTTTATCCACATTGTCTCTCCTGACCTCTCGACCAAGCCCATGGTTCCTACCCCATCTATTAAGTCTCCCCCATCTTCAAACCCCCCTCCACCCTATCCCCTCCTTCGGTTCCATCTCCCCCAAAGTATAATCTAAGATCCATATCTAGGCTTCCCAATTACTCTGCACTAGGTATCAAGTGGGGACTGGGTTTTTTTGTGGGAAAAGGGAAAAAAGGCTCACACTAAGGAAGAAAATAATTCCTCTATTTGGCACAACAACAAGCTACTTCGGAAGTTCGACTTGGTAAACAAAAATCCTTAATTAGGGCCCTTGGAGCATCTTCCCTTAATAAGGTGACCCAATGATTGTTCTATCTTTGAAATATCGAGGATTGGGAAACCCTTTAACAAAGTTGGCCCTTCATAGGCTTGTTCAGGTGCACAATCCATCTATCCTCTTGCTACAAGAAACAATGTAGAAAGGAAATAACGCAGTTAAATCTCTCTTATCTCTTCTACCAGGTTGGGATTTCTTGGCCAAAAATTCTTTAGGGAAGTTTGTTGGTCTACTAATGGGTTGGAAGAGCTCCTCGTCAAATTACAGAATTCTTAGGCTCTTCATTCTGGTCTCGGTATTCACCTCCTTTCCTCATATCTCATTTTGGACTTCTTGTGTATAAATTTGTATGGTCCTTATTCTAATCAAAATAGATTTTGGGCGAAAACTCTTGGTTGCTTGCTCATAAAATTGGAGAGGGTTCTAATTGGAAGTGACATTAACTTCACCTTAGGGGCCTGTGAGATCTAGGTCCCCTCTGCACAAATCAACCCTTTGGCAGAATTACTAATCCACAAATTGGAAGAGGTTGGTATATATGATATTTAACCAGAAAAATCCACCCTCACCTATCCAAATATGCGCTTTTGGGATGCCAAGGTGGCTAAATGGTTGGAAAAATTTCTTATCTCTAAAGGATTTCTATAGGAAAACATCCATTTCCATCAATAAGTATCTTTTGGGGGTGATTCATACCACAGCCCAATCATTATGGAATTATCTCATGGAATGAAGAAGCCTCCCTCACCTTTTAAACTAAATTCTACCTTGCTTGAAGACCCCTCTTTTATTGAAGCTATAAAATCTCATTGGATTCCATGAAACTCTTCCCTCTCGGAATCACCTTCTATACAATTCCTTGAAAATATCAAGAAGTAAAAGAAGGTGGTGATCTCCTGGAACTCGAAAAAAAGAAAAAAGGAAAATCGGGCTCTCCTTGATATTGAACAAAAGTTGCAAGATAGGCAAGAAAATAAAGGCTCACTCCCCTTCTCGAAGGCACAAAAGGAAGAGATTAAGTTCTTGGAAAAGAAGTGAAGATTCATCCTACTAAACAAAGAGAAGGAATGGAAACTAAAGAGTAGAGCCTTATGGTTGCAGGCGGGGGATGAGAACACTAAATTTTTTCACCGCTTCAACAACCACAAGAAGGCCTCCAACTCTATCTGGTCCATTGAAAGAAGGGATGGAACAAAATCCATATCATTCTTGGAAATTGTGGAGGAAGGGATAGCCCACTTCAAATACCTATTTAAGCATGACTCCAAATCCACTACTGACTCAATTATACAAATTGTTGGACTCTTCCCCAGGTTCATATATCAAGATGGAAATGAGAATTTGATGGCATAAATTTCCACGGAAGAACTCGAGCATATACTACAAAATTCATAAAGACAAAATCTTGGCTCATGATGGTATTCCAACTGAATTCTACTCTGCATGTTTTGATTTTGTGGGTGAAGACCTCCTCAAAACAATGTAATACTCTAGATCTCCAATTCATATGCTAGCAGCTTTCAATACAAATTTCACTACCCTCATTCCAAAATTAGACAATCCTTATTCCTTTGATCACTTCAGGCCCATCTCCCTATGCAACAATATCTATAAAATTATATCTAAGCTAATAGCTTCCCATTTAAATGACACCCTAGCAGAAAACATCTCCTTTGAACAATTAGGATTCCTTCATCGTAGACAGATTCATCAAGCTATTGGATTAGCTCAGGAGGGGCTTCACTCCATAGATATTTGGAAGCAAAGAGCTATTGCTTTAAAGGTAGACCTGTTGAAGGATTTTGATTGGGTTAGCTAGCTCTATATCAGACTATTGCTTATTCATCTGGGTTTTGCACACTCATTTTTCTCTTGGGTTGTTAAACTACATCAACACTACTTCCTTTGAAATTTTCATAAATGTCTCAATTTCTCCATTTTTCTAGAAAAAATAGGGATTCATCAAGGTTTCACTCTCTCCCCTCTACTCTTTTTGTTGTTTGTAGAAACCCTCAGTCACTTGATACACCAATATTCCACCTCGGGATAGTTAAAAGGTATATTGCTTGACACAAATTTCTCATTAACCCATTTATTGTTTGTAGATGACATTCTCATTTTTTGTGAAGGTGATCCTCAATATGTTGGAAATTTAAAGATCATCTTACAAACTTTTTGTAAAGCAACTGGCTTGTTCGTAAATTTGGAAAAATCCACTCTTACTGCATGGGGGTTAAATGAACAGGAGTCCCAACACCTTTCATAGATACTCAATATGTCTCTTAAATACTTGGGATCAGGTCTAGAATATCTGGGTTTTGTTCTAAAATAAAACAATTACAAGAAGAATGATTGTAGGTGGCTTATTGCAAAAGTGGAAAGAGGATCCTTTCTCAGTGTAAGAAATGGATATCAAGGGTAGGAAGGCTTGTGTTAGTCAACTCTATCCTCGAAGCTATCTTGGTATACTAGACCTCATTATCCCGGGTTCCAAAGCGCATCCTAGGAAGGATTAGCTAGCTCTCTTATAGGTTCCTCTAGTCTAGAAAAGAAGACAAGAATTCATTGGTTCTTGCATCCTGGAAGCAACTAGCTATTCCTAAAAATCTAGGCAGATGGGGGTGAAAAAACATCCATCTCTTCTAAAACGAACTGGCATCCAAAAATGTATGGAGCATTATTGATGGAGAGGGACTCTAGTCGTAGGTGGTGAAGGCCAAGTACTTCCCTAATGAATCATTTATTGAATGGATTAGTAGGCTGCTCAAAAACCTCCAAAATGGATCCATCATATGGAAGGCTTCTATTAATTCCTTCCCTCTTATTGGGAAGTAGCTAATCTAGAAAGTTGGCTTTGGAATAAATGTACTTATTGGAAAAGACCCATGAATTGGGTGCAACTAGAAACACATCCTCCATGACCCTTTAATTCAACAACTCAATCATGGAGGATTATTTTTTTTAATCAAATTTATCAAAGAGATTTGGTGACACTACACTCCAAATGGCTTAACTAGTAGGAAGTTGATTTGGAAGAACCTTTTTCTTTGGCCTCGACGGATTACATTAATGCACTCAAAGACTCCTTGGTCTCTTTGATGGATAGAGAGGATAATTTGATCTGGTCCTTTAATCCATTTGGGGGATACTCCCCCCACTTTGGATATATAGAACTATTGCTTGAAACTCTGGATCAGGCCCCTCCCTAGTGGGGTAAAAAGATATGGAAGTTAAGTTTCCCAACAAAAACTAAGCTCTTCATGTGGCTACTTCTCTCAAACAAAGTTCCCACTTGGGAAAACCTTCAAAGGAGAAGTTTTTTGTGAAAAATTTGATGTTCACTTTATAAACAAGATGAGGAGAGTAGTACCCACCATTTCCTACATTGTCCTTTCACTCAATCAGTCTGGGCAAAAATTTATCGTGTAAAAGGCATCCTTTGGCAGGGTGCTTCTGTTGAAAATGGTCTACTTACTTGGCATCAGGATTCTAATAATTCTCCATACAAATATCTTCCTCTAACCACATCCCGGGGTATCTCAATCTCATGGAATAGCGCCTATTTTGAAGACAAATTGTCTCCTCTTGATCGAATTGCAATTAATTGCTTAGCTATCCTTGCTTATTTTCATAAAAAAATAACATGTTAAGCCCTAATGTTGGCTCATTACCCCTTAATTGGGGCATATTAGATTAGTAATGCTATTTTATTTATGTCGGCTTAGGCCATTAGTTGTAATTTAGATTAGTAATGTTATTTTAATTATGTCGGCTTTAGGCCAT
>ML777077.1:330443-350685 GCA_009831015.1 Picea engelmannii | reverse complement strand
TTATTATCTGATATTATCTCTTTTTCAAGGCGTTGAGTACTTTTCTAGAGGTTTTTGTATGCTATATTGATGTTTGGTTCTTAACATAACATCTCCCACTCGGCCCCAAACCAATGAATGTGTAATCCAAATAGATCAATCGTGGGATTTCTTTGATGGTGCAACTCAGGGTACCCCCTCTCAAGGAGGGGCAGGTGATATTATTCACTTTGATGAGTCCTCCATTGTTTCTTTTTCCACCAACCTAGGAGTAGCCATAAACAACTACAGTGAATTCATGGCCTTAAAGCTCTTACTACTTATGGAAAAAGAAAAACATATTCAGAGGTTGCATATCTATAAGGAATCCTAGTTTGTCATTAACTGCATGAATGGATCCAACCATCTTCACACTTCTACTCTTTAGCCTGTGTTTGAAAAAATCATGAAAAATCAAGGTTATCGTATCCTTTTTTCTCATGTCTCTTATACCCATGTCTACAGGTACAAGAATACAGAAGCAGACTCGCTCTCCAAAGATGGATTAGAGATGGTCTTCGGTTGTTGGAAGGTATAGGAAATGGATCCACATGGATCCTCATAATATTTTCACAACTCTTGGCTCAATCTCTGATTGAGCAGTCTCACTGGCCATTTTAAGATATTTAGACAATTAGGAGTTAGTTAAGATCTACTTGGTCTAATGTGTCATTAGGTAAAAGTGTGTTTCTTTAGTATGCATTAGTATGCATTTGTAGTTAGGAAATCCGGCGGTCACGATATGTTCCCGACATAGAGTGATCCGACGGTTCATACTGTCCTCGATCTTAACGACCATTGATTTGTGGCTTAACACCTGATTGGTCCATGATCTCTATTTAAAGAGAATGGAGGGTCATTTGTCGACGATCGATTGTGAGAAACTCTCTTATAAAATCTCTCTGTAATCTTTTTCTTTTTCATTAATACACTGCTCCAAGTGGTCGCGTTGGCTAGGGTCGTGGATGTTTCCCCATAGGGGTTTTACCACGTGAAAACATCAGTGTGTTGATATTTGATCTAGTTATGTGAGTGGTTATTGAAGGTTTTCGTCCTCTGTTGGAATACATGTGTTTTCGAACATGGTATCATATCTTGTTTGAATACCCACTCCTATTGTAGATCGAGATCATGAAGTCGAGTTGCCTCATCTCCATTTTTTGTAATTTTCGTACATTTCTGGGTTGAGAGGACTATTCCATTGCGTCCAGAGCACTTGTTTCATTTAGGAACATTTTTCGTTTCACTCGAAAAGGTTTTTGTTTGCCCAAGATATGACCATTACAATCAGATCCGGAGGTATAAAGCTTGAATACGCATTTTTTAATTTTTTGCAGAGTAGTATTTTGGTTTTATTTCGGTTTTGTATTATTTATTTATCGGTTGCTACTCTTTTAGATCTGCGTATGCTCTTTTCCCCAGGCCTGTGCAATCTTGGCAAATCAGAAATAGATAGGAAAAGGTGCATCTTCTGAGTAAGCTAACCGAGATCTAACCCTTGTTGTCATCGAGAAGTGAATTTTTTTTCTTGTGTGAAAAGAGTTTTTTTTTGCACGCTCTCCAAGGTCATCTTCCACAACAACAACACCCTCAATCCTTCTTCTTAACATTATAATATGTTTTTCTATACCATTTGGTTAAAATTTTCTTTATTAAGTAAGAGGTCTTGAGTTCAAGTCTTTCTTTTGTTACTTTCTCTGAAAAAGTTCATGCTAAAATTGTGAAGTGTATTTCACTTCACGTATAAAAGTGAATCACTATAAGTAGCTTTAATATTTTATTTTAGAGTTATTTAGTTTGCATGAAGTAACTACATTGTAAAAGTGATCCCCACTTCTCTTTATAAAAGTGGGTCACTTCATAAAGCAATTTACACCACCATGTGGTCCTTTGGTTATTGTTTATGTTTTTTTTTAAAAGGGCATAAATCTCACATCTTAAGTCCGTTTTAAGTGTCATTTTTTTAAACCGCAAAAATTTTCAAGATATTTCCATTCAGATCATCAGTTTCAGTTTTTAAATCCATATTATCTGCATATTTAATATGGCTTCTACAAGTAATCTCTTACTTACCAGCACCAACTACTTCCAATGGAAATCCCATATGGAGGATTTATTAAGAAGTAAAGGCTTGTATCGGATTAACTTCGGAAAGGAAACAACACCCACTGATGTTGATAAGAAATTCAAATGGGATAATAGGAATGGCGAAGCACGTGGATTAATCGGAATGTCCATCTCTCCTAATTTAAGGTTCCACCTTCAATCAATTGATAAACCCAAAGAATCTTTGGAAAAGATTGAATCTATGTTTGGTAAACACAATATTATTCGAGCACAATAGTTAGAAAATTAAGTACTAACTTTAAGTCCAAGTGATTTTTCTTGCATTGAAGACTATCTATCTAAGTTTAAAACACTCAGAACTTTATGTGAAGAATGTAAGATAAAGATAGACAAAGATCATTGCATATAGCTTATTCTTTCTAAGCTAGGTAGTGCATATTCTTTGTTTGTATCTACCTTTTATGCCATGTAAGAAGCTCTAGGGGTAGCTTATCAAAAACCCAGTCTTGAGAACTTTTGTGATGCTTTGATTAGAGAGCAAGATAAGTTAATACAACTTGGAGTGATCAGCACTGCAGGTACCTCCAACAAAGCCTTAGTTGTCCATCAAAAAGATAAACCCAAGAATCCCAAGAAGAAACATCATCGCCACAACAACAAGCAATATAAGGGTCCCAAACCCACTCAGACAGATTCCGCTCCTAATGGAGACAAAGGAGCAAAATATAAAAATAAGAAGACTGACAGACATTGCAACTTTTGTGATAAAGATGGTCATGATGAGTCCAAATGTTTCAAGAAGATGGCAGCTTTAGAAGTAGTGATGAAGAATCACAACATCGGTATTGATTCTACTTCTTCTTCTTCTCATGGACATGCACTTTCAGCTTCTGGTTTCTCCTTCAATACAACTTCTACTTCTACTTCTGATGAGTGGCTTATTGATTCTGGAGCATCTTATCATATGGATAAGGATAGAGACATATTTTCTACTCTAAATGATTGTAACACCAAGAAAATATTTGTTGGTGATGATAGATCTCTCAGTGTTGAAGGATATGGAACAATTCAAGTAGAAAATGGTCATTTCAATGATGTATTATGTGTTTCAAGTCTTTCTTGTAACCTTCTATCAGTATATCAAATCACTCATTCAGGTGAAGGTAAAACCGTAGACTTTTCACCTCACCAAGTTGTAATCAATGATCTAAAAGATCCTAAGAATGTTCTTGCAACTGGAATTGTTGATGATGTTACCAGGTTGTAAAATTTTGACAACTTTGGGTCATCATCTTTTTCATCAGTTTTTGTTGCTCATAGCGATGACTTGAGAAAACTTTGGCATGAGTGGTTTGGTCATCTAAACTATCGCTCATGGCAACAACTATGTAATCAACATATGGTGACTAGTCTTCCTCTTGTTTCATGCAGAGATGGTGTTTGTGTCGGTTGTGTTCTCGGAAAACATCATCGGGATAAAACGTGCCTCTTGGCATGCCTCGGGTCCTTTGCAGCTTGTTCGCAGTGATTTGTGTGGTCCACTTTCTTATCCTTCTTTTCCTGGGTGCAAGTATTTCTTAACTTTCATTAATGACTTTTCCAAACGTACTTGGGTTTACTTCTTAAAACTTAAGAGCAAATTTTTTGACAAGTTTTTGGCCTACAAGGCCCTTGTAGAAAAGCAATCTAGACATCAAATTCAAAGGTTAAGAACAGATAATGGAAGCGAATATTTGAACAATAATTTTACAACTTACTGGACTACACAGGGAATCCAAATGCAACACAGTGTTCCATATACACCGCAACAAAATGGTGTTTCTAAGAGAAAGAATCGCACATTAAAAGAAATGGCTAATTGCATGATCCAATCTAAGGGATTAAGTCTAAAGTATTGGGCGGAAGCCATCAACTGTGCAAATTACATAGTAAATCGCACTCCCACAAAGGCTCTTAAAAATATAACACTGGAAGAAGCTTGGACTAAAATTAAACCAAATGTAAGTCACTTCCATGTATTTGGCAGTATAGCATGGGCTCACATTCCTGATGAGAAAAGGAAAGAATTGCAGCCTAAAAGTGAGAAGTGTATATTTGTTGGTTATTCTAAAGATGTCAAAGGTTATAGACTTATTCAAACACATTGTAATGAAATTATTATTAGAAGAGATGTTAAATTTGATGAAAATATCTTGGCCTGCGAGCCTAATTCGGCATTTGTGCCTTCTTTGGCCTGCAAGCCTAATTCGACGGTTGTGCCTTCTTCGGCCTGCGAGCCATCTTCGATGTTTTTTCCTTCTTTTGTTCTGGTTTCTTCTTCAGATGATGACAGTGAGGATGAAAATCCACCTCCGCCTGTTCACCTTCCTCCAGATGAGTCCTTTGAACCTGAACCATCACCAACTCCACCACTTCCTAGATGGGTTCGTTCAACACGAGAAGCAGTTGGTGATCTTGTCAGTGATCCTTCAAATCAGCGTCAGACACGTTCACAGTTCTAGCAAGCCTCTTCTCTTTTGGCTCAAGTTCATAAACTCATTATCCATAGGCATTTGCAGAAGCTTCGGGTCATCCAGATTGGGATACAACAATGAATGAAGAGTATCGTTCTTTAATGGAAAACAATACTTGGGATCTTGTACCTCTTCCAAAAGAAAGAAAACTTGTCAGATGTAAATGGGTCTATAGAACTAAGTATGCATCAAATGGAAGTGTTGAAATACATAAGGCTTGGTTAGTTGCCAAAGGATTTTCCCAAGTTGAAGGAATTGACTATAATGAAACCTTTGCCCCTATAGACAAAGTGAATTCCATCCGACTTGTTCTTGCCCTTGTTGCCTCACATAAATGGGAAGTCCATTAGATGGATGTTAAATTCACCTTCTTGCTCGGAGATTTGCAAGAAGAAATCTATACGGAACAACCTCATGGCTATGTCCAGAATGACTCTAGCCTTGTTTGTCGCCTTAAGAAATATTTTTATGGTCTCAAGAAAGCTCCCCGAGCTTGGTATGCCAAAATGGACAACTTTCTTATTGCCACTGGATTCTCTAGATGTCATTCTGATCCTAATGTCTATACCAAGAAAGTAGGAAGCCATATCATAATCCTTGTCATTTATGTTGATGACCTTATCCTTACTGGTAGTGACTCAAAACTTTTAAACCATGTGAAAACCAGCCTTAAGAAGAAAATTAAAATGACAGACTTAGGATTTTTGCACTATTTCCTTGGCCTCCAAGTTTTGCAAACCAATGCAAGATTTTTTCTTTCCTAGTTTAAGTATGCTTGTGACCTTCTTCATTTCTTTCAAATGGACTATTGTAAACCAACCCCTTCTCCCTTCCAATCTGGAGTCAAGCTTACTACCACCTGTACTTCTCCCGAAGTTGATGCCACCTTGTACCATCAGTTAGTTGGTAGCCTCTTATACTTGACTCATACATGTCATGATCTTTCCTTTATTGTTGGTCTTGTTCCCCGGTATATGCAAACACCCATGAAAGCCATTGGAAAGTAGCTAAAAGGATACTTCACTATGTCCATGGTACAAATCATTTCAGGATACATTACATTTCAGGGGGGACTCCTTTATTGGTTGGTTTCACTGATTCAGATTGGGTCAGAGACCCTTATGATCGGAAGTCTATTGTAGGTTATGTTTTCAGCCTTGGTTCAGGACCTGTCACTTGGGCCTATAAGAAACAACAGGCTATTGTACTTTCTTCAGCAGAAGTAGAGTACTGAGAAGCGATAAATACAAGTCAGGAAGCCTTGTGGCTTCAACAGATCCTTTCAGAGATTGGATTCCAGCAACAGCATCCGACCAGCCTTTGGTGCGATAATCAGATTTCCATCAAGCTCACCAAAGACCCAGTTCAACATCAGCATAGAAAACACATCGAACTACACATGCACTTCATCAGAAATCTCATTCATGATCAAGTTATTGAAGTGCTCTTTTTCCCTACAGAAGATCAAGTTGTAGACATTTTCACAAAGTCTCTTACAGAAGTGAAGTTTTCCAAACTTCGATCTATGTTAGGAGTTCAGGAAGTTGTCATCAAGGGAGGATAGGCTCTAATGCCTCCTTACTTCTCCTATTGTGTCACCATTGTAAATCCTTCAATCCTATCCCAAGTTGTTCTTAAGGGGGGATGTTAGGATATTTAGACACTTAGGATTTAGTTAAGATCTACTTGGTCTAATGTGTCGTTAGGTAAAAGTGTGTTTCTTAGTGTGTTTCTTTAGTATGCATTAGTATACATTTGTAGTTAGGAAATCCAACGGTCACGATATCTTCCCAACATAGAGTGATCTGATAGTTCATACTCTCCTCGGTCTTAACGACCATTGATCTGTGGCTTAACACCTGATTGGTCCATGATCTCTATTTAAAGAGCATAGAGGGTCATTTGTCAATGATCGATTGTGATAAACTCTCTTGTAAAATCTCTCTGTAATCTTTTTCTTTTGCATTAATAAACTACTCCAAGTGGTTGCATTCGTTGGGGCCATGGATGTTTCCCCGTAGGGGTTTTACCATGTAAAAACATCAGTGTGTTGATCTTTGATCTGGTTATGTGAGTGGTTATTGAAGGTGTTCGTCCTCTATTGGAATATATGTGTTGTCGAACAACCATAAAATTTTGACTTGTTGTTAATGGATATCTTACAATTCTCTCTGTGTAATGTTTATATCTGGATCACTTAGTTGTGCTCTTTTTTCTCTAATGATGTACAAATTAGTGAACCAGAGTTTTATAGGCTTTTATGGTGTTTTCTGTTGATCAATAGTTTTGAACATATATGCTCTTGAAGCATAGTGCTACTTAGCCACGGGAATGCCTATGATATTTATTGATGTAATTTTTTTTTCTATAAATAAAATTATTTGTTTTTTTCCTTAAAAAAAATGAAATTTTGATAATAATAATAATAATAATTTTATTTAAGATTTTAGTTAATATTTCAAATTGATATATGAGATTTTTCACGTAATTATTTAATTAATTAATTTATACAAATGTTTCTATTATATTTTTCTAAGTTCAAACCTATAATCTTTAAATTGATAACATATATTTTTAATTATTAAACTCACTTAAATTATAGATTTTTTTTACATATTAATAAAAAAATTAATTTAAAAAATATATATATTAAACATCAACTTAATATTATAAAAAAAATCAAAATATTAATAAATATCTTTATTTAAATTATAAAACATGCCTCTTCACATATAATTTTTTTTATTAATACATAAAAATCAAGAAATACTAAACAATAGGAGGAAAGTGGAAGAATCATTTTGGATCATATTTTTGAAATAACAACTATTATCAAAATTAACTAAGAATTATTAATTACTATTTGTAACATGTGTGTTAGGATGATAGTAATTATTTAAATTAAAAATTTAGATTTTTTATGAAAAATATTTTTTTATAATGTGGACAACACAATTTTTTTTTTTTTTTAAGTATATTGCAATAACCATCAAGTCAAATCTCATTAGTATGATTGGTTTCGAGGGGCCTCATTATGTATGATGATGTAGGTTCGAAACTCCATAGTAGCGGAAGGAGACACCTAAAATCCAACCATGTTAAGGATTGGTGTGGCCCATGCCGGGTGCAATCCCCGAGTGATTTTGACAGCTTGGATGCCCCTGTATCGTGGTTTCTTAGACCATGGGATAATATCGCAATTAATGGATACATTAGCAAACAAAACAAATGTAACCATCAAAAGCATAGATTCCAAAATAAAGTTTATCTGGCTAAAAAAATAGCAATGGAAAAATAGTTCTAAAAATTTCCCTTGATGTCTTCAATCAAAATTGTTATGAGGCTAGAATACAATAGATAATATTGGGTCAGTTGTCCAAAACAAGGTAGTAGATAGTGATGCAACAACAAGAACAATATTCATATTGTGGGATTGTTGGTTGTGGAGCCTGATTATCTTCTTGATTCAAAGGTCTTGTTTCAGCCGCATTTGGACCCATTACTTGACGGGGGGTGTGGAGGGGCTTGCTCTCCCACATCTTGGAATCACATATGAAGAAAGACTGCAAAGCTCCAAATATGTGGGAAGAAAGCACATATGAAGAAATATTGCAGAGCTCCAAAGAAACAAAGAGATGGATAGGAGGAGAAAAATCAGGAAGCAAATGTAATAGGTGATGTTTTACAAGATGCTTTAATTATTTCTTTAGATAATATTATTGAATCTTGGGTAGTAGATTCAGGGGCTTCATCTCATGTCACACCCCATAGGATATATTTCAAATATTATGTTTAAGGTGATTTTGGACAAGTTTAATTGGGTGATGATGAACCATGTCAAATTGTCGGAATGGGTAAGGTACAAATAAAGAAAAATAATGGAAACAAATGGTTACTGAAAGAGGTGAGACATATACTAGATCTGAGAAGAAATCTAATTTCAACAAGATAGTTGGCAAGTGAAGGTTGTATATCTACATTTAAAAATCAAGCATGGAAGGTCACTAAAGGATCATTGGTAATGGAAAAAGGAGACAAAGTAGGTACATTGTATTTATGTACTCGTAATGTTGACTCTTCAATATTTTTAGCTTCTACATGTGTGGATACAACACTGTGGAATCATAGGCTTGGACACATGACCGAGAAGGGGATGTAGATACTTTACAAAATGAACTTGTTTCTAGATGTTAAACAAGTTTATTTGGACTTATGTTAACATTGTGTTTATGGAAAACATAAGAGATTTAGAGTTCTCGGGTTTGGAAAGGAAAATAAGAGTGAAAAGTTAGAGCTTGTGCATACATATGTATGGGGACCAGCTTATGTATCATTTGTTGGTGGCTCTCATTATTATGTTAATTTTATTGATGATGCAACTAGAAAAACTTGGGTTTATTACATTCGACAAAAATCTGATGTTTTTGACAATTTTAAAAATGGAAAGCTTTGGTTGAGAATGAGACAGGAAAAAGGTTGAAGCATCACAAATCAGACAATGAAGGTGAATACTATAGAAAGGAGTTTGATGATTATTTTTCATACCATGGGATTCGTAGAGAGAAGACGGTTCCAGGAACACCACAAGAAAATGGTGTGTCAAAAAGGATGAACAGGACAATCATGGAATGTGCAAGAAGTATGAGATTGCATGTTGGGTTTCCCTTACAGTTCTAGGCATATGTCGTAGATATTGATATTTACTTAATAAACAGAGGGCCTTCAAGCTCCTTGGATGTTGGCATTCCAGAGGAGGCATGGATAGGTAAAAAGGTAAACTACTCATTCCTGAAGACTTTCATTTTTGAAGCATTTGTCCATATTGATAAAGAAAATAGAACAAATCTTGAGGCAAAATTCAAAAAGTGTGTCTTTATTGGATACAGTGTTAATGATTTTCCTTATCACTTATATGATTATGAAAAACATAAAATCATTAGGAGTAGAGATGTGGTATTCAATGAAAAGGTAATCTACAAATATCAGTTGTCGGGAAAGAAACGGGAAAAGGAAAACACATAATACATAGTGCTTGATGAAATCAAAGAAAATGAAGTTCCAAAGGTACCAGAAAATCAAAATCTACAAAAATGGGAGTAGCAGGCACCTCAAACTTTTGCAAGTGTTGTTAGAAGATCTACCAGGTTAAGTAGACCCCCTAAATGATACTCTCCTTCATTGTATTATGTATTCTTGACTGACTCTGGTGAACTAGAAAGTTATGAAGAGGAAATGCAGGTAGAGACTAAAAAGAAGTGGGAGCAAAGCATAAAAGAGGAAATGGATTCCTTGGTAAATAACTAGACTTGGGACTTGGTTCAATTTCCTACAGGAAAAATAGCATTGTAGAATAAATGGGTTTACAGGTTGAAGGAAGAATATAGAGGCAAAAAGCAGTAAAAGTCTAGACTTGTTGTAAAGGCATTTGCACAAAAGAAAGGTATAGATTTTGATGAAATATTTTCTCTTGTTGTTAAAATGACTTCAATTAGGACTATTTTGAGTCTTGTGGTAGTAGAAGATTTGCATCTTGAATAGTTAGGTGTAAAAACATATTTTCTCCATCGGGATTTGGAGGAAGATATTTATCTGCAGCAACCACATGGGTATGAGGTCAAAGGGAAGGAAAATTTGGTATGCAAGTTGAAGAAGAGCTTGTATGGCCTAAAGAAATCTCCAAGGCAGTGGTATTTGAAGTTTGACGGGTTTATGACAGAACAAAGTTATAGTAGATGTCATTTTGATCACTATGTTTATTTTAAGAGGCTAGAAAATGGAAGCTATATTATCTTACTATGTATGTAGATGACATGCTTGTTGCGGGGTCTAACATGCAAGATATAAATGTGCTCAAAAAGAAATTAGTTAATTCATTTGCGATGAAGGATTTGGGTGCTGCAAAGAAAATCCTTGGTATGAGAATAACAAGAGACGGGAAAAAATTCAAATTGAAATTGTCTCAAGGTGAGTACATAGAGAAGGTGTTGGAGAGGTTTAGAATGAAGAATGCAAAACCAATTAGTACATCTTTGGCCAGCCATTTCAAATTAACCAAGGAAATGTGTCCCAAGACACGGGAGTAGATAGAATACATGTTCAGGGTCCCTTATTCATCAACAATTGGCAGTTTGATTTATGCGATGGTTTTCATAAGACTAGATATTGCACATGTGGTGGGATTTTTGAGAAGGTATATCAACAATCTAGGTAAAGAACATTGGGAGGCATTATGGTGTGCACAATGTCCAGAATACATCAGCAGTTGGCAGTTGGATATATTTATGGTGTGCACAATACCAGATATTTCACATGCAGTGGGAGTTATGAGCAGGTATATGAAAAATATAGGTAAAGAACATTAGGCGACATTAAAATGGATTATCAGGTATTTGAGAGGTATTTCTACTCATGCATTATGTTTTGGAGGTTCAAACACGTTTCTACATGGATATGTTGATTCAGATATGGTAAGTGATAAAGATAGCAGGAGAAACACCACATGGTAGGTGATAAAGATATTCAGAGTTCCATTTATCTTGCAAATAACTCAACCTTCCATTATAAGACTAAGCATATACAACTTAGGTACCATTTCATATGATCTGTTTTGGAAGATGGACAATTGAAGTTGGAAAAGATACATACTAGCCAGAATCCTATAGACATGTTAACAAAGGTAGTAACCAGGGAGAAACTAAGTTCTTGCTCAGTTTTAGTTGGCCTTCAAGCATGAAGGTGAAGATGAGAAATTTTACAGGCCCAAGGTGGATCATAATCCAACAGGTACAGCAGCAGTGGAGTTGTTGTGATCAATCTCCAAGTCGTAGATTGTTGGTTGTGGAGCCTGATTATCTTCTTGATTCATAGGTATTGTTCCAACCGTGTTTGGACCCCATTCTGACAGGGGGAGCTTCCGCCCCACCCCCCCCACCCCCCCACAACATCTCTCGCTAGGGGGGTTCTGGGGGTGGAAAAAAAAATTGGGAAAATTTCCTTGTAAAATATTGTAATTTTGCAGTCAATCTGGATCGTTCATTAGAAGGTCACAAATATTACTGTAGAAGTTATGTTAGGTTTTTTTTTCCCTAGAAGGAAACCCTCTTTTTTGACAGAATTGTATTGCGACTGTGTATGTGAGTGAATATTGTATTCTGAGAGAGGAGACTGTGAGTGAAAGAAGAGGAATTTACAACGAGTATGATGTAGGTTGTATCCCTTCATTTATTGGATAATAATAAAGGAAGGCCCTGGAAATTTCTTTGGTGGATGTATCCCACACTGGGTGAACCACGTATATCGATGTCTCTATTGTATTGTGTATATTTTGTGTTTTATTTCTGCATTTATTTTATTTTATTGCTATGCGATCATGTTTTTCTAACAGGGACAAGGATCCTTAAGACATGGCAACGCCCAACCCTCAAAAGCATGCTCAATGTATAGGATGATAAGTTCCCAATTATCATTCCCATGTTTAGGCTCAAGGGATTCTCCACTTTGTAAATGGAAAGGGGCACTTTATGAAATTCATCATCCAACCAAGGTGTAGCAAGCAAATTGCTATGATACTCCTGATGCCCTTAAAGCGACGACCTGCACAATGCTATGGGAAAGACAAGAGATGGGACTATGAAAATATGGCAAGGGTATCAACTAGAGGCTCCTTGCTTAGGGTGTAAGATGTTATGCCCCAATATTCAACCAAATTCCATAGATGATTCATTTCAACCAGCACCCTATAGAACTAAGATGAAATCTAAAAGTGAAAGTTAGATTAAATCAATGCACCATGGTTCGTCATACCAAGAGAACCTCTTATCAATCTTAAAATCCTTAAACAAGCATTTATTTCTTCATTCAAATTAAAATAAAAAAATTCACAAGAAATAAGTTGTCAAGATACTTGGATTCTATGGCCCAAGGAAGCCTATCACTTAGGAGGGTTGATTTCAAGGAGATATGGGTAGGTATTATTTTACTACATAACGAATATATCCAAGCCAAATGATTGCACATAATCACAATATTGAAACACATGATTAGGTTTTTCCTTCCTTCCACAAATAGGACACTTAGCTTGATCAATTCCCAAATATAGTTGAAGTATGTGGAAAATAAAAGCCTCTCATGATCATCACAAGGGATCAAGCAAAGATGGGGTTTTTTTATTCTATGATAGGTCTCCATAGTGTGAAAATACAGCATATCCAAGTCCTCTAGTTTGAATGAAAGAGTCAAATATTATTTATCCAAACATGAATGTTAGATTGTAGGTAGAAGCATCAATAGCTATCAACATATTTATACTTTTTAAAGGATTTGGAAAATTCCAGTGCTAGTATCTCTACCAAGTTGAAGGGGATTGCAAGCCAATATTAATAAGAAGGTTGTTGTGAATAAGGCTTTTGACCTTATCCAAGACCAACTTGTATGGATTCATGAGCTTGAGTTCTTCTTTCAACACACACCATCTATTTTAGTGTCTATTTTGGTTGTTAAATACAGTTGCATATCTCTAAACACCATATTTAAAATAAACATTTGACTAAGAATAAAGTCAATTCTACCAGAGGCCTATCATAAAAAAGCACCACAACTGACCACCACAAAATATGCTCATTGAAGGAAAATATATCCCTCAAATAATTTCACCACCATTTAATTCATGGTTGGATAGATTCCCATGCTTTCTAAATGTTCAAATAGCACCTTGTAACCCCAAGGAACTTGACCATATTTTAACCTATGACCTATGGACTCCCCATCGACAACATGCCTTGGGTTGATAGTTCAATTGATTGAGCTAACCCTTGGTCAGTTGGAAAATGTGTTTGTGTGTGTGTGTGGTAGGGTGATGAAAAATGGAGTAGAGAGAAAGGGAAAAGGAAAATAGTACTAGGTTATCCATAGAATCTCGTGTACACATCAATCATCCAAACTAGGTAAGCATGCTCACCTTGCATACCCTTTAGATGAGGGACCTCATTTGGTGGAACTTTGGCCCTTTACTTTACCTATCAGTTTTCCATGTTCTCCCTACCCAACTCTATAAGGGAATCCAAAGCTTCCCAAATTGAAAAATTTCTAAGATCATTGGTTTGGGTGGCACCTCATTTATACTCTACAAGCTACAGATGGGCCCCCTTATGCAATTATTCCCCAAGATCCACTCCTTTAGACTATCCCTACCACCTATGAAATCATAACTATTGAGCCTTCTTTTGACCCTCATTTTCATCTAGTGGACCCAATAGCTATTGCACCTCCTACAAACCTTGTACACCCTTCATTCCCTATAGACCCACCTCCCTCTTTAGAGACAGCCCCTATGAAAAAATCAAGGAGGAAACCTCGAAAACAATGGGCCCAGTGTGTAAACATATCCAAATAATACATAATTTTTCAAGAATACATAAAGAGAGCTATTATAAGTTGATTCCATGCTTGACATTTTCAATGTGCAGAGCTTAAAAAGTGGGAAAAGAAGACCTGGGAACATCTTCTAGATTATACCCCACTTATTCACATTGGAGCAAGGGGGTATAATAACTTCATCTTAAACTTGGTTGTGGAATGGAAAAGGATTGTGATGGAAGGGCCATTGTTTTAAGGGAATGTGGCACCCACTATATTTAGATGGCATGCAGGTTTTGACCCAATCTGCGAACACATACATACCATAGCTTTGTGAGTTAAAATGTTCAAAGAGCCAACCATCTTCAAGATCATTCGAGATTCATTGGAGACCTACCTAGATACCAACCCTCACATAACACATAATAACAATACATTAGTTACAATGATTTGTGTAGAGATGGATATCTCATAGGGCCTCCTATATGTTATTATGATTGTGGTTGGTGAACATCACTTCATGTAGACTTTAGACTATAAGAATGTGTCGCTCTGATGCACACAATGTTGCTCCCACATCCATCTAAAAATAACTACCACATAATAAGAAGATAGAATTAGGAGGAACTCATTTGGTCATGTGTCCTCTCATATTTTGGGGCTAAAACCCTTTTTCAATCATACAAAGGAAAAAGAAAAATGGACAAAGTGGACAAGGTATTAGGAGAACCTAGTGGATCCCAAGCCGAAGTAGATGCAAAGATATTGGTATTCAATTAAAAGCTACAAGAATGAATTTTTTAGATGAAAGGAAGGCTCACAAACATAAAAATTCTAAGTAGGATACAGACGTACCCCAAAGTCTCCCATAGCTCATAGATAAATATAAGTTATCAAGGTGGATTCACACCCATCCCTCCTCAAACTCCTAGCACAAGCAGATCCTTAACATCACCACAAACATTCAAAAGATACATTACTAAGTTGCATGCTAAAGAAGCTACCAATTAGTTGCATGGGATGGATATGCTAGCCTAGAACACACCCATGGTGTCCAGAAATATAAAAACACATCTAACACATGTGAATCAAGAGGCAAAGAGGGAATTTATTTCAAGAAGACAACTCACAATATTTAGGGCCCTTAATGAAGTATCCCCCAAGAGGATTCCCAAATGATGGTGACATCTCATAATTTGAGAGGCTTGGGTATGGCCTCGAAACAATTATCCCTTTGTAGGCTCATTCAGAAACACAAACCTCATGTCCTAATGCTTCAAGAAACCACGTGCTTGGATGTATAAGTGATGAAAAACCTAAATAAATGTTTGTCGGAATGGAATTTCTGGTCTATGAGCTTGGACAAGAAGTCTATGGTTTTGGTGCTCAGTCAAAATCCTTCAATGGCTTCACACTTCAATAAGATCTCAATCTTGTATCCTTGTTACCCTTTTTTCCAGAGATCTAAATTATAAAGTAGATTTCCTCAACATATATCCTTTCTCAAACAATTGGAAGTTTGTGCATGAATTAATTGAATCCACCTCTCTAAACTTGCCTCGCCTCATACTAGGGGTTGGCCTAAATTTTACTCTTCGGTATAGCGAATACTAGGGGGATTTGGCTCAATAAAACCCATTGTTTGATTACTTTCTAAATATATTATATATGAACCACCTTATGGATGTTGAGCATTTTGATTTGAAATTTACAAGGACAAATAAGAGAGTCATCCCTCAACACACTTCAAAATGCATTGATCACCTTCTAGTCAAGGAATCCCTTCTCATGACCATCTATACATACAAAATCTCTATTTTAAATCACATCTGCTTTGACCACTTCCCTATCAAACTAGAGATCACCCATGAGGGATAGAATCCTCCCTCCCCATTCAAGTTTAATCCCAATTGGTTACTTTATGAGGACTTCACCACACTCATTAGAGAAAATTGAAGGCCTTGCACTCTAGACATTGAAGAGGCAACTATGATTTCCCTACAAAGGAACCTCATCCTCACCAAGTCACTCACAAAGGAATGAATGGAAGACACATTTTAGCTTAATGATTTTTATCTCCTCACAATGGAAACAAAAATATATGATCTTACATAAAATGACACAAAACTAGGCATCAATGAAGACACTTTAAAGGAAATTGATACTTTGGAAAAGGAGAAGACCAAACTCCTTGCATGGAAAGAAGCAAAGGGGAAAATGAAAAGTCAAGCTACTTGGCTCACTGAAGGAGATGATAATACAAATTATTTTTTAGATAGGAAATGGGACACAACTCCATCAAAAATATTTGGAACATCAAAAGCTCAGTGGGAACAAACTATATAGATTTTAAATCCATTTCCAAAGTAATATCCCTTCATTATAAAGGTTTATGCATCAAACCACAGAGAGAGAACAACATATATATATTGAATTCAACCACTTCTTTTGATGGATGAATGATGGAGGAATCAAATGAGGATCTCATGAGGCCTAAGGAAAAGGAGGATCAACTACATAAAATACATAAATTCCTACTTTTTTCCAAACAATGAAGGTCCCCAAGCCAGGAGCTTGGAATGAAAAATTATTTACTGTGTTCTAGGATTTACATACAATGGACCTACTATCAATTTTGGAAGAATCAAAATGTGAAAGTAAATTCCACCAACCCTTCAACTCCACTTTTGTTGTGAATATCCAAAAGAAGGGGAATCCCACATGGTTTGACCACTACCACCCAATCTCCCTTTTCAATTGTGTCTATAAAATAATTTCCAAGGTTATCACTATTATATTTAAGCCCACCTTATCTAAGAATATATTCCTAAGGAAAGTTGGCTTCCTAGATGATAAGGTCATACATAATGATTCCATTGGAGTGGCCCCAAAAAAATCTACATACTGTCAAATCAAAATTCTGATCAACCTTCATGCTGAAGATCAACCTCTATAAGGCATTTGACTAGGTAAATTGGTTGTTCCTATAGCTAATTTTAACCTGATTAGGATTCTTTGAGCCTTTAATCAATTCTATAGAATATTTTTTCCAGTCAGTATCATATGCCATCCTGATAAACAACTCAATTGTAACACCTTTTTTTCCCACAAGACTATAATTATGTTAATACTTCATATGATTATGTTTATTTTTTATTTTTTTTGTTAATTTGTGCGGAACCTGTTGGCTACGCGATTAACCTTTGGCTTGAGAAACCGCGACTCAGGGGCATCTAAGCCGTCAAAATCACTCGGGGATCGCACCCGTCCTGAGCCACACCAACCCTTAACATGGTTGGATTTTTTGTCCCCGCAGGTTTCGAACCGGTGACTTTAACATCACGGAGTGGCTTAACAACACACTCTGTCACCGACTGTCCTACACCTCGGGGACCATATGATTATGTTTATTAAGAATGTAATTGTGTTTTAATTAATGAAAACACCAAATAGTTGACTGAGAGGGAACAACCTTGAAATTGTTGGCCATGATACATAAGTGGGAATTGATGAAGCGGGAATTGATTGTGTAAGGTGGAGTGAGATGTTTTTATGAAGAAAACGGGAAGCTTTTTAACAAGCCAACGTATGCTTGCAAGGCATAAACATACACCTACCTATGTAATAGACTTGTATGCAACCACATGACCAATTGTGGAGGTCAAATCAGTGGTTGAGACAACTAATAATTGTTGATGGTTTGGTCTTTGAAGAAGGAAAGGGCCAGCTAAAGTAACCTGACGCAGAGGGCACCACGGAATTTCCCCTTCAGCATTGGGACTGCAGGAAATAGGTGGCATCTATAGTAAGTCACGAGAATCCCAAGAGTATTGGAGGAAGAAGAGGCCAATGGTGGAAATACACCACTAGAATAGACACCTGAAAAGGAGATACACACACATGGAAGAGAAAAGACGAGAGGAAAATAGTTATTCACTGAAAGTGGCATCAAAAGAACAGTGCACGCAGTGAAAAAGAAAAACACTCTGAGAAAGAGTGCAGGAGCAACGAGTTCGCAAGAAAGAGTGCAGTGAACAGAAGTGTTCATTGGTGCAGAATGAAGGAGAGAGAGAGTGGAGATATTTCCTTGAAGAAAGTAATAATATTGTCCAACTTATTGATGAGCACCTTGAAATAGAGAAGACTTGGATCCAGACTGGAGAAATAAAGGGCTACAGGTTGGTACTTAATAGAAATAAACAGACACTGGTAAGGGGAGGTTTTCAAGGGATTGTATAGAAGAGAAGGGACTCCCTTGTGCAGAGGAAATATGGTTGATAAACTACCTGATAAACCTGTAGAGACCCTGATCTCATTGGGAAGGGGGAAACTTCTATTGTTGTCATAGGAGGAAGGAGAGTAACCTTCCTAGATCATCTTAAGATTGGAAATTAGTTGAATCATTCCCCTTGTGGTATCATGGCTTGGAATAGGGGTGGTATACTGTAGGAAGGCACTCTATAGTATGGCCTAAGGTTGGGAGGAAAGGCATCCCCTCTCAGTCAGTTGGTTGTGAACATTTCCCTGTTCAAATAAGTATTTAACTTGGTTTGTTAATTGTGTATGAATGATGTAATTGTGTAATTGTTTGATCTAAATGGGAAATGTGAATGCTTTTAATCAATGAATGGAATCCATGGGTAATTCGGATATGCTTATTGTTTCCATTGTTTACTCTGCTAAATTTTGAATTTGAATAAGTGTGGATAGTTTGTGTCCCTAAGAATCTTACATCCTTGAGAGGAAAGTTTGTAGGATATTGAAAAAAAAATCATTTACCTGGTGATGTGAGTGTCATGATGTCTAAGAGGTCCCTGTGAGGAATTGAGGGCCTTGAGTCCTAAGGAAGTCTCAATATTTATGTGGAAAGCTTGCAAGATATGAAAGAATCTTATCTCTGATAAATTTAAAAGGTATTCGATAGTCTTAGAGAGGTTTTTTTACCCTTGAAGATCTCGCTAGAGCCTTGAAGAATCCTGGAAAATTGGCTAAGTCCCTAACTTAGGCGTTAATCGGTAAAGAAACCTTGTGTTGATTCAGGATAATTTATAGTCGTCGGTCCGATAGGGCAAGTAGATCTCAACCCTTCGTCAAGAAATCCATCATTTTCAGGAAAAATCAAGTGTCGTGACTTATGTGAAGTCCAACAACGACGATGAGGTTCTAGAGATAGGATGAGGACCATTGATGCATCGGGAGCGACATCGATGAGATATGGATTGTTGGTTTCAAATACATCATCATTGAAGTATAGCAGGATGGTAAAACGAGTAAGGAGCCAAGAGAAGTGTCAATGACAATGAAGGCTTGAGGATTGACGAGAGTCATTAATCGGCATATAGGCGAGAGTTGATCTATGTTGTAGATTGTCATAGACCATGTTTAAGTGATAAAGGGGATGATTACATCATGTTGATGTGGTGTGCCATAATGGTAGCCAGTATATCTCGAGGGGTGACATGTGTCACTAGTACAATGGTCGATGGACATGAGTGGTCTCAAATGGGGGTTGGAGGCCCTTATGGCTTTGACAGTGATCTAGACCATTGGACCTAGATGTTGTCAGATCTAATTCGCTCGTTGGAGGATGTCAAGCATGGATCCAAAAGTGAGGATAGGGTCATGTGTCGATGATGACGAGACATTAAGGTTAAACGATAGTCATTAGTCGACAGGGAGGTGAGACGAAATATTAGTTGTTGATTAGTGTAGGTCCCACCCAGACCGCCTCATAAAATATTGAGAGTGCAGGTTTTAACAACCGTACTATTTTGGGGAACCAACATGATCAGAGACGCTATATATTACATACCAAGAGTCGTCGGATCTGGAAGCTTATCGATGGATTTCGTCGTCAAAACTGTTGGTTGGGGTGACCTAGAACTCTTGAGGAGTAAAACCCTGGTGATGATGAAGGGTTCGAGAAGTTGGAACCTTTAAATAGAGAGTTAAGGGAAGGTACCACATTGACGCCACGCCAACCCCACATTGGATGGAACGAGTAGTAGGAAGCCATGTGGATGCCAAGTGGCAGAAGGTGGATTTTGACAATGAGAATCTGGGAACTTTGGGAGGCTGTAATTTTAGATCCAGAGATCAGATCTGGGCCTGGTCATAGTCGTTGGAAAGATCTATGAGAGAAAAATATGTATATAGAATCCTTAGGATCAGGAAAGAGTTTATTTGAAAAAGAGAAATCTTAACATCCCACCAACCTAAGAGGGGGTTAGGGGGTCAGGTTTGTTACATCAACCTCATCCTTTTTCCACTCAAGTAGGGGGATTCTTTAG
>ML777077.1:261701-325324 GCA_009831015.1 Picea engelmannii | reverse complement strand
TTTCTGGCAATTTTGGCAATTTACTATTTTTAGCAGGTTTAACTTCCGGGGCCATTTTGAGGGCCTAAATGAAGGTTTTTTGAGATCGAGGTGCTCAATGATAGACGAAGGCATGATTGAGCCCCCAAAATGAATCTCCTCGATGATACCTTTCCAACAAGCTATCACACGCCTAAAACGGAGATCGTATGCAAAAGTTACGACTCCAGGAAGTTGATGTACTAGCTTACCCAAACGGGGCCCACATGACTTTTGGCGCTTCATCTCCTAGGGTTAGGTTTTTGGATGTCTATGACTTTTGGCATTCTCATCTATTGTAAAAAGGCCTCTAGAGCCCCATTGTAATCATCTTCTGATGGATGCGAGTAGCAGCCACATCTCTTCTCAGAGATAAGCTACCAGCGCCTTAGCTAGTTTATTTACATTCTGTCTGTAAGCATTTTTCAGTCATTTGTTATCAATGAAATAAAGTCTTATTTCTGCTGCATCTCTGCGTTTATGTGTATTTCTGTATTTCATTGTGTTCCTACATAAATCCGGATCAAGCATAGACATAAATTTTGAACAAAGGAATGGCAACTTGAAGGGTGTGAAGATTGATGGGAACCTCCACATCTCTCAAATCCGATTTGTATATGACATTCTAATGTTTGGGAACGTCACAATCCAGGAATCCAAGTACCTAGACTACATCATAAAACTCTTTTCCTCTTCTATATGCATGGAAATAAACCTAAAAATGTCCTCAATTCTTCTTTTCCATGTCTCTTGGGCCATTAGCACAACGATCCTTAAATTTCTCCCTTTCAGTCTCACCCGTACCGAATATTGCTTCAAATATTTGGGTTTCATGATGAAGGAAAATGATTATTGCATTCAAGACAAGTTGTAGTTATTCGACAAAATAAAAAGTAGGATTGGCCTCTGGTACAATAAGTGGATTTCGATGGTGGGGCGACTAGTGCTCATAATGAGCATCCTAGAAGCCATCCCAATTTACTAGCTTTCCCTTGCATACATCCCAAAGATGATGTTCAATAAGATCAAAAGGTGTGCCTACATTATTTGTGGTCTGGAAATATGGAAGAAAAAAATGCCTCCTCTCATAAAATGGGATCTCATTTCATGCCTCAAAAGTGTCAATGAGTTGAGACTAAAAGACCTACATCTCTTCTCCCAAGTGCTAGTAGTAAACATTGTCTGGAAACTTATTACAAAGAAAAAACTATGGAATAAGTTTTTATCACAAAAATACATCAAAACTCTTCACCTGATTTATTATATCCTAACTACTACCAAACAACATGTGAGTGGATCCATGTTTTGCAAGGCCATGGTTCTGAGTTTTAATGGTTGCAACCTTCATATATGGTCAGATGTAATTGTGGGTATATCAAATAGGGATCACTTCCTTATAAAGGTGATTGATAGATTGAAACAAAACAATATCACATTCCTATCATATTCCCTCAATGAGCATAATTGAGGACATTAGTTATTGGGATGGAAATCGACAAAGGATGTCAGCTTAGTTGGTCATGATGCTTCTTTATGGGTATATTCTAGGAAAGGTCTGGTCTCAAATGGATCTCCCTCTTGAATAAGGTAAACAACCTAATATGGGTCAAAAACATAGCAAGAGGCTGATACAAAGTAAAGTGGGAGTACCAAACAATTTCTTTGTAGGTGAATTGTGGTGAAATCCCATGGGGGTGGAGATGCATACATAAATTGCAAGCACCTCCCAAGACAAATCTCTTCACATGGTTGGTCCTTCACAATAGAATACTAGCATGGAATAACTTTCTTAAGAAAGACAGGGAGGGGGCAAACATGTGCTTCCTTTGCAAGGTACACGCTAAAATTATTTATCATCTTTTGGTATCTTACCATGTCGTAAAAGAGGTATAGTGTACTACTAGGTCTTTGGATAGTTGTCCACAATGGGAGGGATAATCCATGGAGGATGCATGGAACAATTGGTTTAAGGTTAGAGGCACTATCAAAGCCCTCATTCCTCTTCCATTGAATGTTATGTGGGGCATCTATATCACTCTGAAAATTTCCATATTCAAAGATAAAATGTCATCCCCTCTATGCTAGCTCAATCCATGATGATCAAGTCAAAAACAATAAAATAGGTCACCACCTGAGAGTTTGATCATGCTAGCCCACAATTCTTTTTGTGATGACATATACATCCCCTTCGATAACTACTCTTTTACAATGTTGAGCCTGACCCCTTGATATTACTACCCATTGGAGTTAGTCTCTCACCTTTCCTGGAAAGTTCTATAGAAACTCTATGTAAGCATGCATCTCACTTCATTATTTAACTCTAATGATGGCTCAATTCAACCATCCATCTTTAAAGTTTACTTGTTCTAAGAATTTTTTTCTAAGTTAGAGCGAACCTAAAAATAAAAATCGACAAGTAAGCCATCTGGTGTGAAGCTTTGGAATCCTCTATCAAAATAGTGGTGAGTTAATTAAGCACCTTCTCATAGATTATCATTTCAAATTAGAGATCAAGGATGTAATAAGAATATTGATGGGGGGATAAGGTTGCAAAGATAGCATTGAGGGAAGATAATACTCTTCTCGATCATAAAGAAATGGAATCCCAAATGAGATCTCCCACTAGACTTCCCCAAGAAGTAAGATTCTCCTAATGATATAGATTCTCTAAGTAAGAAAAATAAGGATTTGGAATTGATAGCAGAACTTGAACAGGGAATAGCCAGAAAAATGCAGAAATTACCACCACCTTGACAGCCTTCGACAAGCTGCAGTGAAATAGGATTATCTCTACATCACTAAACAAGCACTATGAGAGGCTCCACAATGAGCTGAAACCTTCATTACATTGCCCATTGATCCATTCCTACAAAGGATGCTCACCTCACCAACTAGAAACCATGAGAAATTGATTTTTACATGTCTTAGTATTTCCTTGGCATTTGTTTATGTTATGGGGGAAAGTGATTGGTTTTATGTATACACCATGAAGAAGATTTCAAAAAACACCGACAACTTTGTCCCAGCCAGTGACCTAGAGGTTGACAAGAAGGAACCAGGTCAACCATTCAAAATCTACTTGTTGTAGCTTTAATGAATCTCACTGACATATGTGAGGAGGAGAGGAGGGATGAGCTTCCCGAGGCTTTGGAATTCTCCTCGCTACCAACTAAATCGAATCAAACAATGGGTAAATCATTAATGGGATGCTAGTAAGTTATATATTCCAATGGAGTCAAACCATCCGGTCAATCCATTTTCCTATGTGGCTCTTACTCTTGTAATTCTTATTCAGTGTTGACCATATTCCTCGATGAGAGATACTTTTTCTTCATAAACACATGCCTTCTCTCTCTTGCACATTGGTGACCATATTCTTGGCCTCTAATTCTTTAATAATGTTATATTTCTAATTGGATATCATTTTTGAGTAGATTGAACACTGGCATTCTCTCATTAACCATTAATACTTTATATGATTGCGTGTTCATAATAAGTTGTATTTTTGGAGATATTCTCGATGACACTATTTGTTTCTTTAGCCTAAACTCAAAGTAATTTTGACTTTAATAATTGTGTTTAAATAAAATCTTATGATCTAATATCATCATGATTTTAGAAATCAAGCTTCTTACATTTTTTTAGAATGCCAAACGTAGCATTAGCATCATCACATAAATGAACTAGATAAAAGTGGCTTCTAATATTTTGAGTAGTTTTAAATCATCAAAACCCTTGAGCATAAAAGAAATCGTCGTGCATCTAAATTTCTACCAAACTTGTCTTATAAAAGATAATTTTCTTTATATTCACGATGTCATTTCCTCTCTATGCATTGGCTCAGGCAGCTAGGGTTTATCCCTAGCTGCCCGCAAGCCTACTCGGTGTCATTCTACATCCTCTGCCCTTTGTCATTTGCAGGTTCTTCCTCCACAATGGTGGCTCCCTCGTCTAGTGACATAGCCCCAAGCATCATATTTGCTTCTCCAAGCCTCGATTCTTCCCATTCTGGATCCTCTGGTGGGTCGTCGGTGTGCTCTCAAAAGGGTTCACCCTCTGATTCCACTTCCATTCATGGCAACTCTTTCCATGATGTGGTCAAGAGGAACGTCTTTCCTCCATGTTGTTTGGTGCAAGAGGCCATGGCTCCTTCCATCCCTATGAGGAAGGATGTTATTTCCAAATTAGCTCGTCTCAGCTCCACAACACTCATATGTTGTTTTAATGGTCTATGGCCTCGTCTTGTTCATCTTCATGACTAGATTTCAAGATCTTGGTTGTCAGTTTTGAAAGGTGATGTTTTCATTCACCTTTGTGTCCAAGGGTTTTTCATTACTGAGTTTGATCTTCAGAATGATAAAGATTTGATCTTTAGTTCCGGCCCTTGGTTCTAGGGAAGTTTTGGTTTATAGTTCTCCTTCATTTGATCCTTTGAAAGATTGGTTATCTTCAGCTCATGTTTGGGTTAGGCTCCCAAATTTGCCCCTGCATTTTTGGGGCTTATTCTCTCTCTGTGCCATCAGTAATGATTTAGGAAGGTTTCATTTTAGAAGTCCCGAAACAAAGAATTACATGATCTGCATGTACGCTCGGAATTGTGTAAAAATGGATTTCAGCAAAGGGTTTCCGGCCGAAATCATCTTGACAGGGGATAACTATTCATGGACTCAAAATCTACATTATTAAAAAATTTATTTATGGTGTCGAGCAAGTTTTGACATAGGACACTTGGTATCCCAATGCCCCAGGGGTCTTAAGAAATCTTGAAAGCAGCGCAAGTCAACCTGGTGGATTGGCTCCCACATTGAGCATCAACTTATTTCCAAGGAAGATTTTTCAAATGTTGACCCACCCAAGGAGGAGTCCAAAGAGGCTACTTTGAAAGCTAATGTCGCTCCATCCAATGTGGACTCTCCATATCTGGACCCTCCATTGGATGAATCTAAAATACAGGATGTTAAGGTCACATATGAGTCTATCGAGAAATCTAAAATGCAGCATGCAACACCTTGGAAGCTCAAATAGGTTTCGGCTTTTCCAGATTTGGGTAAAGAAAGGTAGATTCGCCCCAACTCCATTACTCTGGTAAGTTGGCCAGTTGAGGTTGACAAAGCTAAGGCACTAGATAAGGGAATTTGGATCCAAAAATTCCCCCAACCTTCGGCATGTTGGGAAGATCAATCTATTGAAGTTGAGGTTCTAAATAAAGGAAAACAACAAGTATCACATCAATACAATGCAGAAAACATAGGTATCGCAAATACCCCAACATTTTCAAATGAAGATTGGATGGTGGTCAAAAATAAAAAAGAAAGCACAAGTAATATCACAACCAATGGTAACACAACGTCAGGCCTGCAAGTCAGTAAAAATGGCAAGCTCTTCCCCAACAAGTTAATTTAGATGCAGTGTCTCTTCACTTTTATCCTCAGAGTCTTTTTCCGAGTATATTCAGTAAGGTTTTATGTGTAGTTTTCATCAGAGTTTTTTAATCAGCCATTCGTAGCTTGTAGTAGTGGAACAATTAAGACCCCGGATTGGCCCGGATTTTGAAATACTTTGTAACCCCTTGGCGGTTTCGGCTGCACCCTTTTTTTATAATTCAAATCTCCCAGTTTTTGTGAAAAAAAATAATTTTGAGTAGTTTTGTTATATGAAGTTATCAATAGTAAATTCTCTTCCTTTGAAATTATTCTCAAATCCATTCTTAGATATTAAAAGGACTAAGCTTTTATCTAACCATTCATGAAGCAAGTTAAACTACCATAATGTAGTATAATGTATATTTAACATCTACCTTGCTTTTCACTATAATTAATTATGTCAAACTAAATTGTAACAAGAAACAAAATCCATACTCAATTAGTGAAGAGACACTTACTCCCTACCCAAAAAGTCGGGACTCGTTACTCCACAACCCATCTTGTCATCTTGTTTTAATTAGTAAAAAACTAAAATTTGATATCAAAATTATCTTAACCATGTAACCCTTATAACCCCTTTTATTGATTATATATTAGATGAATGGCATATGAGACCGTTGATTAATATTGTATTATTTTATTAATTATCCTTTAAATTACTGTTATAAACTATATTTTATTGTTCTTAAACAAGTAATAAATGTTTACTTGTATCCTATTAACAACAAGTGCCACTCCAGTGGCAATGTCTCTGCCAAAAGTTTTTGGTGCATAGATTTGAATTTATGCATAAGTTTGAATTAAACATTGCATTTCTATAACAACATCTTGAAAATGCTTATACCAATACCAAAACTCCCTTAGCCTATGTTCCTAAGACTCGTGTTGCACGTGAAGTGATACGACATTACTTACCAAAATTACTTAAAATATATCCATCTCCACCTAAAATCTAATAAAAATTATTTGTTTTTATCAAAATAAATAAATCTATATACAAATAAAATAATTTTCTCCTACATATAAAATATTTTATTTTATTCATAAAATTTAAGTCACGGAAAATAGAATAAAAACTATTATACCTGTAAATTTGGTTACAAGATTGTTTAAAAACAAATATGTTTGATATTCTCTTACTATTACAACTTTAATCTATGGTACATCTCCTCGATGGTTTGGTTTCATGTTGTAGATGTGACATTGAACAACTAAATGTTATTATTCATAATAGCAATAAAAATTATACTAAAACCAACAAATAATGGCATCCTCTTGTTATTATAATATAAGACAACATCGATGGGGGTCTGCAGCTCGGGTTTCCCTAGTCGTAGACCCCTCTCTTTTCCGATTCCTCTTTCTTTGTTTTGGCTCTCATTTCCATTTCTTGCACGTTGTTGATGTTGTGAGGTGGCTCTGTATGTTGATCTATCTCGTAGCATTTTGAGTTGGTGATCCTTTCTGCCTCCATCTCCGTGGTTTTTTTCCCTTTTATCTTTGGTAGTTGTTGCGCGTCTTTTTTCCATGAGTTTTTTTTTCAGTTGCAGATCCCTGCCACGATTTGTCAGATGTGGAGATGTTTTTTCCTTTGCGGTCCTTGTTTTGGTGGTTTGAGGCGGGTGTGGAGAGTTTCTCATTTCAGATTTGGTGCTTTCGCAAATCGGCCCGTCTTGTGCTGATCTAGGGTTTCTAGCAGCCTTTTCCCATGTGGATCTTATGCTATGCAGCCATTTTTCTACGTCGATTTTCTTTGTGGGTGGCCCTCTCCTTTGGCAAGTTTTCTTGATGCATCCTTTGCTCTCCCTCTAAATTTTCAGGTTTATTTAGGGTCAGATGCATACCCTCTGCTCTGTGGGTTTGGTTGCAATTTTTTTGGTGTCGAGTTTCAGATCTTTTGTAGTTGGGGTTTGGAGTTTTGGATCCTCTCTTTTTAAAGAGATATGTATGTCGCTCTGATTTGGTTTGTCCTACATCTGGGTTTACTTTGGGGTTCATCTTGTTTCCCGCTCTTGGCAGGGTTTTTTTTGGGGTCTGCTCACCATGTTGTTGTTCCTCTCTCTTGGTGTGTTGGTATGTTCAGGGTTTGATGTATGCCCAGATGATGGGGGAGATTCATACCACTATGACTTGGTCCATCTAGTCATCAGTGCTAGTTTGTTTGGGGTTTGATGTATGCCCGGTTGATGTGGGAGCTTCATACCGCTCTAACCCGATCCATCTAGTCTCTAGGATTTTTTGCTTGGGACTGCACTTCCGATGTGCTTCTCTATGGTGGAATTTTGTTTGGTTCTTTGGACATCTATTGCTTCTTTCAGGGTTGTTCCCAACTCCTTATATTGTAGACTTTTATGTGGCTTATCAACCATCTCATTGGCCTTTTCCATCTTTTATTTTCTAATCTATGTTTCCCATGTTTGGGTCGTGCTTAAAGCACCTACAAAACGTAATTTGGTTCTCTTCGGATGAATAGAATTACACTTTTTCTGTGGAAAAAAATAATAATATAAGACAACAAAATTCTCTGAAATAAATAAATTTTAAGTGTTGACAACTTAAAAATTCATGAGCATGCAGGTTTTTAGTGAAGATCATCCACATATCGGATTGTTATAAAAAATTTAACGCTTTGACAAAAAAAAATTAAGGACTCAATAAATTTGATAGTGTAACTTTTTTCATAACCATATGAATAATGACCATACAATTATTTCCTCTTATTCTAAAATAAGATGGTATTTGACTTTGCTACCATTATTTTGGTTTTATACAATATTCATTTAACTTTAATCGTATTCTATTTTATTAATATCCACCGTGACTTACTCTATTTTGTGTAGATTTTGTAATTATTATTTTTTTTTCTACTCTATTTGAATTATGTAATTGTTATTTTTTCATATTGTGTGTGTGTGGGTGGGTTTGTGTCACATAATCTACAACATAATCACTGATTTAAGTTATGTGCAGTTACTGGATATTTTCTAAAATCAATTTTGATGAACTAAGATATATGAAAGGAAAATGAAAAACTATTGATTATTGGAATTACTAATAAAAGAAAATTTTAATAATGAAGAAAGAGATCAATCACTAGTACGTATAATTGAATGTACAAATAGTTGGGACCAAACCTTTGCAAATAAAAATAATAATTACCATGACAATGAATTTACAATCAAAACAGTTGCAATGTAATTATTGCTTTAAAAAAGGACAAAACTTTGCTCATCTTAAAAAGTGGAGTAATCCACTTCACACGGTAAACATGTATATGTCATTGTCATTAGAGTGGTTCAGCTCTAAATTTGCATTCATTGTGCCTACATCCAACTCCACCCGCCTCATGGTACTAAAGATTGAATCAATGGTCCATATTATTCTTAAAGAGATCACAACCCATGGGAAAGGGAGAAGGAAACTATGAAACCTCATTCATGGATGGTCTACCAAGAAGTGTAGATATGGGTATTGTATTCACAACCATCTATGTGATTTATAGAGAGCTATAGAGATAGTTTGGTTGGGGTATATACAGGGATGAAACTGCTAAAAGATATTAGGAGATAACAGAAGCGGAGATGGAAAAAGAGACATCAAACCACATTGAATAGTCAGAGATAACAAAGATGGGTGGGGTATATATGAGGAGGAAACTACTAAAATATATTAGGAGATAACAAAAGTGAAGATAGAAAAAAGAGACATCAAACCGCACTGAATAGTCAGAGATAACAAAGATTGTGTTGTGGAATTTTGATAACTGTAAATTATGTTACAAATTTAGTTACAACACATTAAAAACAACTATGTGGCAACATTCCACTTCACATCCAATATGGCATCACATGTATTTATTCCACTCACATGAATTTAATGAGAATAGATGTCTAGTTATCTAAGATTAAAACTCCAAAATTAGGTTATCTATGTTTGGAAAAAATAATTGCATTGTGTGTGTGTTCGGTGATTAAAAATTAAAACTTAGGTATAACCTAAGATTGAAAAAAATGCATTCAGTTAAAGCTCGACCAAAAGACATCTAATTGGTCAGCCAATCAGATGTGTGAAAAAAGTAATTTAATATTATGAAAAAATCATTGTTTTGTTAAGCATATGTACAACATTGGACGGGGAGAAAAATTATTTGTATTCAAAAGAAAACTAATGGATAGTCAAAAATGAATCAGATGCTATAGTCCTAGCCTTTGGCAGGGACTAATAATGTTTTTTTTGTAAGTAAGCAAAAGGTAAATTAATATAAACAAGATGTACACGAGGGTCTGAAATGTTTTAATTTCCAGAGAGACCATGACAGTCTGATGTAATAAAAAAAGCAAAAAACTTGTCTGCCAGGGGAAACAAGGCTAGAATTAGCATAATTATCCTTAAAAACTGCAGTTTGTATGCCCAACTAGGTCTGAAATCATTGCTAAGACCCCCTTGTGACAGAAAAAACTAGATATAAAAGAAGACCATAAAGACTATGAAGCCTGTTATTTCTGGTCATGACCCTGAGAAGGAGATGGGCCCATGACATCCTTGAGAGAAGTGGTGGCAGAAGATCCTTGACATCCACTCATGGTCGATTCGCAGCAGGAGGATGGAAGAAGTCGCCATGACAATAATCTATCTAGGTCACCACTAACATAAGATATGCATGTTGTTCCTCCAAAGTCTCCATTTTGTGCTTTAGCTGACGAAAATCTTCATCCTTGGGCAACATACCCAGAGCTACCATGGTTTTGGTATGCCAATAAAGTTCCAGGGTTCGGAAGAACTTGGAGTTCGTAGTCCTGGTACAGCCAAGGTCTGGAATCAGGCCACCTACCTGTTGCTCCACTTCCTTATCATCTTTAAACTCCCTGACCAATCGAACCTCGGCCTCCAGCGTTGACATGGTTTTCTTATCTTCCTCGGGCACAAATTTGTGATAAAAGTCTGCAGTTGCAACCGCTACCATGGCAGCCCGTGACGAGCTAACATTAGAGGAGCGTGGTTTACGTCATCGGGGAGCCATAAGGATGCAAACTAAAGATACAAAAGAGCCACACAAAGTTCTAGTAAAATCAGAGCACATCCAAACAAACCATAACAAAACAATAACCATGTCTTCCCCATGTCTATATATTTTCCAAGGAATCGGAATGCCTTCCTCCGAAAGATGTACTAAGCTTTCATGGCGCGACCTGGACATGAACATCTCCAGTATGCAAGGTCATGAGCCTAAACTCCAACTCGTGCATGGTTTCATTCTCACCTGACCACCTATCCTCGCCATTACCAGCAATAACACTTCGCCTCTGCGAGAGTACAAACCTCTCATTAATAGTAGTGTGTGGGTCATTCGAGCTTTGACTTCGATCTTCCCCTCGGTCCTCTCCATTAACTTCCATAACTTGTCGATCCTCCTAGAGTACAGCTTCATCATGAACTTCAATAATCCATCGAACCGTCGGAAGGACAACCTCATCAATAACTAAGGAGAGTGAAGCGACCACCTGTGATCTTGAACTAGGTATCGACACCTCCACACAGGCCACATTAGCTTGTGGTCGTGGTAACACCCCATCCGAGATCGAGGACTAATAATATATATACACGTATACATTATTAAATATCATAAATTTATATACTATCCAATAATGTATATACATTTATCTTATCATTAATGGGGAACAACTCAATACTTATTGTTTTCTTTATTCTTGCACACAGTGCTGCCATGGTTATGTACCCATCTTGTGATATTACACTAAAAAAACTTATTCTTGCACCTAGTGCTGCCACTGTCATGTACCCATCTTGTGATATTACAATAAAAAAAACATATAAATTTTCTATGTACCCATGTCATGTACCAATAAACAAGCGTATAATTTTTTTTGGAAAGTCATAGATTCCCCTCCTCCTGTCACGGATATTAATAAAAAATAAAAATAAAATAACTGTTTTTCTTTCGTATATTGTTTCTTTTGGGATCATTACTTTATCAATCAGGTGATTGTCAGTGAGCAATCATCTTCCAATTATTACACACCGTATCATTATGGTAGATGACAGGTAAAATTCAGGTAAAATATAGATTAGAGTAGGTAAAATAGCACAAGCCTGAACAGAATTGGGTGGGGAACTCACGATGAGATCACCGCTTCTCAGAGAAGAGGGGCTCTATATATGTACTGGCTAGAAAGCCAAATACCAACACAAACCATCCAAAACTTCTGAATCTCGTACTGTTCAGTTTGTACTGCTCTAAGAACTGAGATTGTCCCAACGAATTAAGGGTGGGGAGCTCGAAGTGTCCTTCCAAAGGGCACGAGCATTAGGAAATTGCCATGATCCCAAACCCAGTTAATTACGGTGGGTTGCAGACAAATCAATGATGGGCACAGAATCATATTCGTAAGGAAGCTTCTCAGGACATGGTACCACAGTCTGAATTGAAATCCAAAAGGCACTTCCTGGGTCCCAAAGAAAAGGAAAAGACGGTGTTGCCCATAATCTCAGTTGCAGATATGCCCAAAGTTTTAGCTGTCAAACGCTATTCCAGTTTGAGGTGACTGCTGGATCCTTATGTTATTCTGCTTTGTAGAATTATGTGCATACAACAATCGGATCCCACAAGAAATTGTGTATATATTAATCGGTAATGCCAACCTTGTGTATTTTCACTGGAAAGTTGCCTCTAAATTCATGGCATTTTCTGCTGTCCTGGAAGATTCGCTGCTGTCAATGTCTTTTTTTCAGTGATGTATCTTTTCTCTGAGCATGAAGAAAGGACTGTTTTGGATGCTTTCTTGTTTAAGAAGTTACAGTTCTTGATGATTTCTATGTATATTTTCATTTGGGTACTTTTAGTTCAGTTGTGTATGAAGAACAAATAAGTTCTAAGATGCTTGCTGCATCTGGCCACTGTGGATACTTGTTGTAAAATGGGCTCTGCAAAATACTTGAATTAAGGCCTTGATTTTGGGGTTAGTCTGCATCTGGGCACCGTGTATGCTGCAAAATCTGCGCAATACTGAACTGAAGCCTTGACGTTGAGGCTAACTTCATTTGGGCACTCTGCGTACTTCAAATTGTGAATTGGGTCATGCAAAATACTGAAGCTAAGCCCTTGAATTTGGCCATAGTCTGAAATTTGTTGTCTGGGAAAGAAGACTTTTAAGTATTGTAAATGGAAGGCCCGGTTGGTGGGTTTGGAACAGGGAGGATTATGTTGGGACAGATTGAAGTATTGCAATTGCTCAAATTTAAAAGGGTATGGAGCTGGAATGGAGGAAAGGATAATTTGGGTGCTACATTTTACAAGCCCGTTGAAATTCCAGCCGGCTATTTCAGCCTTGGACACTATTGTCAGTCCAACAGAGAAAAATGTCTTCAAGGATGGATCCTCGTAGTTAAGGACAGGGAATTATCAAATGAATGTGTTGAAATGTGCAGTGTATCACAAACATCGGATATGAATCTCATTTCAACACAAAAGAGTGAGAATTTTGTAAGAGAAAGACTTCCTCCACTAGTAAAACCACTGAATTATACATTGGTATTAAGCAGTCAGCATTGGAAGGGGAATCAAGATATGGTTGGTTACTTCTGGCTGCCTCAAGCTCCAGAGAATTATAGGTCCTGTGGGTTTGTGGTTACAACTACGCCACTTGAACCCTCTTTAGACGAGGTGAGGTGTGTAAGATCAGACCTCACTGATATATGTGAAACAGATGGCTTGATTTGGACAACAGGAAACACAAACCCTCCAAGCTTTCCCTTCAGTGTTTGGAACATAAGACCAAAAATGCGAGGGTCAAAAGCCCGAGGTGTAAGTATAGGAACATTCTATTGTAATAAGGACCTTAAACCTGAAAACCCTCTTTCTGTTGTATGTTTGAAGAATGTTAATTTTGACCTTACTGCGATGCCCAAGCTCCATCAAATGCATACAATAGTTAAGAAATATGGGCCTGTTGTCTTTTTCCATCCAGAGGAGACGTTCTTCCCATCGTCAGTTTCTTGGCTGTTTGAAAATGGGCAATTGCTCTACAAACGAGGTGTGGAAGTACCTCAACCAATTACAATTAATGGCTCGAATTTACCTCCAGGTGGCTCCAATGATAAAGAATACTGGCTTGACTTCCCTAAAGAGGATGGAGTTGTAAAAAGACTGAGACAAGGTGATTTGCAGAGTACAATGGCATATGTACATTTTAAACCGGCTTTGGGAGGAACATACACTGACGTTGCAATGTGGCTGTTTTATCCTCTGAATGGTCCCATCACTGTCAAGGTTGGTGCCCTTAATATGCCTCTCAAATATGGAGAACATATTGGTGATTGGGAACATTTCACTCTTAGAGTGAGCAATTTCACCGGTGAATTATGGAAAATTTATTTCTCACAGCATAGTGGTGGCCAATGGATTAATGCCTCAGATTTGGAGCGCATTGAAGGGAATAGGATAGCAGTATATGCAGCGAAGAGTGGGCATGCAATATTTCCTCACGCAGGGAACTTTCTTGAGGGTGACAGGAAGCTTGGTGTCGGTATCCGGAATGATGCCAGCCGAAGCAAATATTTTCTGGACACTAGCAGAAAATACCAAATTGTTGCAGCAGAGCACCTGGAAGCTCTTGGGTCAAAGGACATAGTAGTAGAGCCTCCATGGTTGCAGTACATGAGGGAGTGGGGACCAAAAATTGTCTATAATTCACGAACAGAGCTTAATAGGGTAATCAGATTGCTTCCTTCTAAACTGAGGTCACCTATAGAGAGTCTCTTAAACAATCTGCCTAAGGAGCTTTCCGGTGAGCAAGGACCCACAGGACCCAAAGCCAAAGACAATTGGTATGGGGATGAAAGAGTCTGATGTGCCACTTTCACTAGTAGTAAAATGTAAGTTCAGTTTGTCAATCATAATGATCAGAGTCTCTTCCACTTGTTTTGAATTCAATCTATTCTGTACTGCAAGCTGTAACAATAAACATTTGAATTGAGCATATTGTCTATCTGCCAATAGCTGCAAAATAGTTTTGCTTTCACCTGCTTATTTGTTCTTTTATGTTCTCCACTTCGATTTTTATATTCAATTCTCTCCTTTTCAGAAACTCCTATATTGTGCATAATCTGCCATTGCTTGTTTTAAGTTCATTTCCATAGAAACACTGTCGTTATGTATTCTCTTAATGTCTCTGCTGTTCATCTAAACCGAATTAAGAAAAATTTGCATAGATAGAATTCACATCAATTATCAGTCATTGGCATGCTTATAAATACTCTGTAACCAGAACAACTCGACTTCCCATTGCCTCCTAGAGGCTTCTCAGTCTCTGAAGTCAGAAATAAACTTGGTAAGAATGCTGCATTCCACACCTGTGTTTGTCCTAACCGTTACAGCACTGGTATGGGAAACTTCTCTGGGATGGATAAAATTTGTTCCGTTATTTAAAATACAAAAATTCAGTATCTTATAAGGATCTTTCCATTTCCAAAATATAGTTTTTGTTGGTTTACAGAAAACTACATTTAAACGTCAATTTAATGCCATCTTTTCATGGTGTTATAAATTGGTGATAAACCATTTTTGAGTCTGAGTCAAATAGAGAATTTCTTTAATGCTAGATGCAAGACAACTTTGTAATTAGAGCCATTTTATTTTGTGAAAACCACTTGGAGGGGAGTTTATACATCATGCTTCTAAATATTAAATGTTCATCATATTCAGAGCTTATCACAGAACCTTGCCAATCTGAGTTTTTGCAACTGGATACTGCAGATCAGTTTTTCTGAAACAAAACTGACATTAATTGAAGGCCAGTGCCTTCAACTTTTTCATACATTGCAGGCTTTTCTTCCCATTTACATTTCATACTGTGTCCTTACTGTTATTATTTTCTCAAGTAGAAGCTATATTCTTAATCCTCCTTGTGTATATTAATAATGCAAATTTTGCCATTTCCTAGCTTATTTGGTTGCTACTTTGTGTCCAAGCACGAACTTGGTTCTTGATATTCCAAAATTCCAAGAAGCAGTCAGATTTCTGCTTGCATCTCTGCTTTTTGAGTTATGATAGCCCCTTGCATCTCAGGATAGAAAGGGACCTTTTTAGCGGTGGAGTAACCCCTTTTGCCAACCCCTCTAGAATTCCTAGTTAGGCCAATGGATTATATATAACATTTTTCAAATCCAAAGTGGGATGTCCATCTAAAATCCTGTGAATTTCTTAAGTGCCTTAAATTCAATGTTAGTTTCTCGAGTTTGAATATTTGTACATTAGCTATATCCTTCAGGCTCCTGTAAAGCCTATTTAACAAAAAGAACGTATGGTTTTAGGGAACATGATAGAGCATGATCCAGTTTGTTCAGCAACATTATGAAGCTCCAAAAATCCATTTGGACCGTGTCTTGTTGGGTTCATTGTTTTTCTTGTACATGTTTTAGCCTTTAGGGGTCTCATCTTATAATGTACTTATATATTGCTACAGTTATAAACCACTTACATTAATTGGTATAAAATTCACACTTTCTGTCTATTTTTTAGCTGAAGGCATCCATTGATATCACGATCATCAACCAGAAATGCAAGGACCCAACTATACCAGTAGGCCATTTATATTTACAAAACCAGAGCTTTCCTTGTCAAACATCCTGGTTTGGTGTCATGGTTAAAAATTCATGCATAGGAAAGAGGTTCTAAGTTTCAAGCCCTTCGGTACTGTTGCATTAGTACATCTTCATACAAAGAAAAAAAGGAATGAAATTCTAATGATGTGGGTACCTTACCAAACACTCATGTCTGGTGTTTTGGTTAAGGATCCATATTCACAATGAAATTCCTTATAATAGTTAAGATTTAACAAATTGCACCAAGCTGACTTTAAACGTTGCAATTCTTTGTAGTACCAAAGGCTTTGGGCTTTCTTGAATTTCTATGTTGATAATGCCTGTTGCATGCCATTTAAGAAGAAGACTGAGACATACTCCTTGGTTGGCCATGCCATTTGCAATTGCATTTAGAGCTGAAGACACTCAAGTAAAGGTGATGAAGTGGAAATCTTTTATCAGTCGCGAACGCAATTATTAATGCCCTCTCTTTTTGGCTAAGTCTATGCCTTTAAAGAGTGCATGAGCTTCAGCGAACTCTGTGTTCTTGTGCAAATTTAAAGCTTATTTCACCCGAGGTTCTTAACGATCCAACATTCCTCGTGTTTCCTATTTTTGTTTACAAAGAACAAAATGTTGTTTTTTAATAAAATGTTTTTTTAATTACTAATATAAATAGAGAATATATGTAAGACATTTTATACAAAACAAAAATGACTTGCAAACGCAACTAACATTGTAATGTATAGAAATTGCTTTTGCACCTTTTGTGCATTGTGTGTTCTATGATGATGCAAAGGACTCTTGTGTACCAGGATGGTGATATCACAAGTGTTGAGGTTTTTCGTTTTAGTGACCCCTTACAATGGTTCAAATAAAGAAGTTTAGGGTTTCTAACTTAGTCTTATGCCCCATTTGATTAACATTGCATCTATAAGAGGTGGTTTATCCCCTTTTGTTTTGTAGTTAATTACTTTTGGCCATAGATACCCCATTTGGCCCTTCTCTAACCTGCATCATCACTTATGGTGCAAGTTTGCAATTATTACCGCCCCAAATGATGCTCTAAGTGGTTACGAAACCCCTTTTGGGACCACAAGTACCCCCTATCTTTGGCAAATACACTATATTTATTTTTTAATTTGATCAACCACCCTCCTCATTTGTTGTGCACCTAGCACCTTGCAAACTACAACTTTTTGTGGTCTTACAATGACCTATATCCCAAGGTTTCGCTATATCTCCATACACCTATTGTATAGAGAGCCCTTTTTTTAGGATCTACCCATAGTTTGGTCTTCAACACTTGTAGTTCGGGGGTAAAAACCCTTGATTTGACAAAGAAAAGAGGCCCAATCGACCAAGAAAAGAGGCTCAACGCTCCCTTATTTTGTGGAGCAATAATGTTATGCCTCCTAACATCTAAGTATGTATAAATATGTTACTTCCCTTTGCATTATGGTCCCTTTGTCTTAAATCTAATATCTCTAGAACCTTTAAGGAAAATGGCTCTAGTTCTTTTACATTAGTTTTGGGATTTTGGCACATGTTATTGGATCTGGCGTGGGTTCTTTGTCTACATCATCCTCCCCTCCCAAGGAAGCGTTATTGTGTTCTTTGCTCCGTCTTGGTTGTTCCTTGGTCTTCTTCTTCATTTTTAGGATGGAAGGTTGCATCTCAAGGTGATTGTAGGGAGGCTCTCCCCTCTTACTTTGGTCAATCCTCCATCCAAATTCCCATCTCAAAAGAAGACTTCAACTACAATTTTTGAGGTAGGATGTACATTCTTGTAATGAGGGCTTGTGACATGTCTTTTATTTAGTTAAATTTACTTGTTTCATTTTTTCATAGATACATGTGGGCATGAAGAAACCCTTGATTTTCTCTTGCGAGAGAATAAGAAATTTCAAGAATGCAAGGAGGTCTAACCCCCTTGGATTTGGTTTCTTGATGTATATTTTCCATTTTTACAATCCAAGAAGCATTGTTAGTTTAGTTCTTACCTAATAAGGGTTTTCACCCACTTATAAGGGGGCATATTCACAACTCAAGTTCTCCTTCTCTCTTGCTTACTCACCAAAGGAATCGATAACAAGCCCTAACCCTGATTGCTTACTAGTTTCTTTTTTTAACACTTGGTAAATGAAACATTGATTTTTGGTCACTCTTTCTCATTTTCAAATGTCTAGTTTAAGTAAACTAAGTGGACACCTAAAGTGAATGAGGAAATAAACTAATGCCTTTACTTTCCTTTACTTCCTTCACCTCAATATTTACTTAGTTTATTTAGACTTTGATCACTTGTTAAACAAGACGAAACACTTTTTGTATATCCATAGGAAATTAAGTTACAACCCTAATATACTTAGTGTGCCTTCCCCTCTTCCTTCTTTTCTTGGTTTCTCCTAAAATCAAGTGCCTACTCTACACATATTGGGTCTAATTTTCCTAACTTGGCTAGCATTGTTTTGTAGTGAGTTGGCTTGTTTCCTAGGTTTGTGCTTTTAGGTCCCTTCCTTCTCCTAGGATCATCTTGCCTCCTAGTTGGTGAGGGTAGTCCTCTTACTCCTCACTCCTAAGTCTAAGGTGTGCCTTTTACCTCCTTAGGGTAGTGGAACCCTTCTACATTATAGAAACTCCATATGGGATTTCCCTTCAACTTTCTCCTATGATAGAAAAATGATGGTGTTGTTGTTTCATTATAAACCTTTCTCTTCCAAGGGGAGGTTGCTAAACCTTTCCCCTCTCAAGGAAATTTGATTCCTTTCTTTTGTTTGAACCTCGTTCCCTTAAGGAGAACACTTCCCTACTCCTATATTCTTATCTTCCCATATTTCCTACCAAGGAAATTCCTCTCGTTTTCCCTCTTTTACAAGTGGAAGACTTCCCCTTCCACCTTATCAACCCTCATCCAATCTACTTTAAGAATTATTTCCCACCTTAGGATTTTACCTTTCCACCATGAGTGCACTACATATGTTAATGTCCATGTTGATATGGCCTAGTACATTTCGGGTCATGCTCGAATGGATACCACATATACTTTTTCCCCCGTGGATTCTCAAGACGTGGAAGCATAAATGGACAAACTTCACTTTTTGTCCCACTTTCATGGAATTAAACCTAGATACTACAAAGTCTTCAACTTCTCTCGAGGTCCTCATACTTAACCTCAAACTCAAATTGTCATCCAAATACCATATTTTCCATGGTTATAAAACCAAATGAAACCACATCTTAAGGATGTCTCCTCTTCCAAAAATAGTGATCCTAACCCGACCAACTCTAACCCAGGGTCTCTCAAGGTGTGCGCCCCTTTGAATAACATGTTATAACAACTTGTTTTTTCTTCCATTCCATGTCTCTGCTCTTGAACACACAATGTCACCTGCTATCCAAACCCCCTCAATATGACTTTAATTGTGTTCCAACCTACCTCAACCTATGCAATTATGTCTCAACCTATATCCTCACAACCTATACCTTCTTCCTTCCCAACTCTTAATCGACTCCCACTAACATAATCCCTCAAACCATGCATATTATTCTTGATCCAACTGAATCTTAGAACCAACCTTCCACTACCTCTCTTAACCAAGTCTTCAACCCGATTAGTTTGGGGGCCTTCTAACCTCAACTAACCTATGGGATGTCATAATCCATTTGGCATTACTCTAGATGTCAACCTCCAACCTCTATTTCTATCCCTTAAATTACATGTTCCCATTCCTCCAAGAGCTATCTCTTGCCAACCTTAAAACATTCCCCATTACCATGGGGTCTCAATGCAATCACATAACACAAAACAACCCCCAATGTCGAGGCCAAATGATTCCTCAAACAATTAAAACTACCAAGATAATCACAACTTCAATGTGCCACCTAATCAACATAACTAGCCTGCCAAAAATGCTCAAGGTATTCATGCTTTGAAGACTAACCAAAAAAATCTTTTATTGTACCACATCAAAATGCAAAAGTTGGTTCAACCCAACCTCCAAACTTCAAACCCTTATCAGTATGTCATTTTAATCCCAAGTTCTAATTCAACAAACTTCAACAATGCTCAAGGTTTTTACCCTAATCAAGATCATAATGTAACTCTCTCGTGTCCTCAACCTTATAATTAAAACCCATTTTAAAATACAAATGCCACCCAATGTAACTTGATTCACATATAAATATGAATTCCTTCAACTATACAAACTTCTCTCAACCTTCTTCCAACACCAATGCCAACTTCGAAATTTTGGGTCCCAAAAACCCGAACAATAACTTACAAGACACAATTTTTCCTAACACAAATGATAGGTTATATCCATCACATATATAAGCATATAACCAACATGATGATCCCTTCAATTAAAAAGGGCTCCATGTTGAACCTCAACTCTCCTACACCCACTTCCTACATAGCTCACTTGTTTCACATATCATAATAACATGACTTCCTATCATCCTACCTAGATTGCCCAAATTCAATGGAGCCCTTGGTCATGACCTAGTGGCTCATGACAAAGCCTTTCCCCTCACCTATGTAGATTATGTGCCTTATAATGACATGTATTTTAGGATTTTTCCTCGATCTCTAACCAACAATTACCTTTGGTGGTTTTATTGAGTTCCTACAGGTTATTTCAACAACTTCCAACAATTGATAGATCAATTTATCAAGTTTTGCAACATCCCCAAACCCATCACTTAGGGCTTGCCACCTTGTTCAACATTAAACAAGTTGGTATTGATCCAACATTACCAACACCATATTGCAACTTTCTCTCATCCTCAACCTTATAATTCAAACCCATTTCAAAATACAAATGTCGTCAAATTTAACTTTGACTCTCATCCAAATATGAATTATGTCAATAAAGTAAACTTCTCTCCATCTTCTTACAACATAAATGCCAACTTCCAACATTTGAGTCCCCAACACCCAATCAATAACTTACAAAACACAAATTGACCTAACACAAATGGTACCATATATCCATCACATAGACAAGCATATAACAGAGTCAATGATCCCTTCACGTAAAAAGGGCTTGATGTCAGAGCCCCAACTCTCCTACACCCACTTCTTGCATAGCTCACTTGCTTCACATATCACAACAACATATCATCATACCTAATTTTCCCAAATTAAGTAGACACCTTGGCCATGACCTAGTGACTCATGTTGAAGCCTTTTCCCTCACCTACTAGAGTTTGTGCCTTATAATGACATGTTTCTTAAGATTTCTCCTTGATCTCTAACCAACACGTCCATTTGGTGTGTTATTGACTTCATGGAGGTTCTTTCTACAACTTTCACCAATTGATAGATCAATTTATCAATTTCAACAACTTCCCCAACCCATCTCTCAAAGATTTCTACCTTGTTCAACATTAAACAAGATGATGATGAATCTAACATCACCTTTTGTCATAGAAGGAGACAAGCATTATGCGCCTCAAGTATCAACTTCAACGATTGAACATTGCTACATCTCTTCACTAATGTTTTGTACTACAATAATATTTTAAATTTATAAAATCAACCCTCAAGGACACCAAGCTACAATTAGTTTGGTCCTAAGGATGGAATCAACCATCATTAGGGACTTTGTAGGAGAAAACAAACCTCAAAACTTTGGATCTACCCAATCAAAATATATATATATATTATTGGCCATGTCACGAAAGAAACTCAAACCAAATCTAAAATTTAAACTAAGATAATCATCCTTACCAAAACTAAGATCAATGCTCAACCTAACACATCTAGTCCCAAAACTAGTATGTGGCATAACTATCACAATTGTGACACTCACAACATTAAAGATTGCCACACCCTTATGAAAAAAGGATGTTGAATGCATCACTCTTCAGGGCACTAAACAACACATTGATGTCGCAGAAGATAATGCCAAGCTAGGAATCTACCAAAATCGTATGCTCGAACATGAAACCATTGAGACCAAGAAGGAAATTTGTAAGAAAGAGAAGCCTCTACTTGATCCAACTTCATCTTTGAATGACAATGAAGAAGAAGAATCTAAACCTAGATCTCCTAAGAACAAGAAGGCCTTCTTATTAAAGAATTTTGACTTCCACCTCAAAGCTTCCATGTCACCTTTCATCTTTTCATTTTACCTCCTCTCTTCCTCTTGGTCATTATGAATTCTTCTCGTTGGACCCTTTAATTGCCCAACACTTTTGGTATCATAAGTATTCTTCTACTTTTCCCCGTTGAACATCTAGCTTTGGTGTTTTGGTTAAGAATCCATATCCATAGGTAAGAGGTTCTAACTTCTTATCCTCTCAATACTACTACATTGTTACATCTCCATATACAAGGGGGGGGAGGAATGAGGTTCTAATGACATGGGTACCTTACCAAACACCCATGTTTAGTGTTTTGGTTAAGGATCCATATTCACAGAATTCTTCATTGACATTTCATTATTGATTGTTAAGATATAGAAAAATTGCACTAGGATGAGTTTAGGTCTTGTGATTCTCTATAGTATTAAACAATGTGGGCTTTCTTGAATCTCTATGTTGATAATGCTTGTTCCATGCACTTAAAAAATTAGAGTGGCAATGTTAAGACTTATTCCTTGGTTGGCCATGCCATTTGAAATTGTATTTAATGTCGGAGACACTTTGTTACTCCCAAGACCTACACTCAAAAATATTTGAAATCCCAAACCCAAGTGTGGCCCCAGAGGCACTTGGGAAGGTTACCTATTGTAACCATAGTAACTCTTCCTCTCACTTTAGGCCAAATCTCCTCTAGTGCAAGGGGGGAAACCCTAGAAAGAATGTTTAGGATGTTCTTTAGAATTTAAGGGATGGTGGAATGCCAAGACTAGTTCATATCCAATGGGTGATGGAGTTAGGATCAATGATAAAGAGGGTTCAAAATTGTATGGAAGAAGGTGTAGCTAGGTTGTTATAAACATGCTCTAACCAACCACGTGGATTTACTTCAATATTCAGAAAATGAAAGGAAGGCCCTTTCAAAGATGCTTCTCACAACAAGTACAAAATCAACCAAGTAATAGCATGCAACCATGAATAATTAAAGGGCGGACATGTATGAAACCATAAATGAAGTGGACAAGAGTAGGAAGCCTTATTTATAGAATGAACAACCAACAGTACATAATCCTTCAAGTGTGATTTCACCCAAAATGAAGAGGGCCTAAATGTGTCAGACATAACCTTCAAAACCTAGTTTGGGAAACGCTAAAAAAGAGTGAACAACAACCCTCGATGAGACATTATAGTAATAAATATAATTTGATCAATACAATTATTACATCAAGACAAAGGGAAGGTTTCACCTCAACCCTAACGTCCTCCCATTGGAGCAAAAACAAACCTTCTACAAAGAAGCAAATATGTACTAGTAATTTCTAGCGATTAAATCAACTTGAGAAAATAGGAAAAAAAAAAAGATGAAGAACCTTACATTCAAGTGCCCCTTAACTTCTTCCTCCCAAAAGATCTTCAACTAAGCTTGGAGGGGAACTCCCACAATTCCAACCATGCCTTTAGCAAATGAGTCCTCTGCTCTATTTTTATATTTCAAATCAAGCCCCAATTCATAAAAAAATATTGTTTTCGAGAAAGTCCTAGAATCGTCCTTTTTTCCTTTTGAGTGAATAAAATAGGCCCACAATTCCATATGGCATCTCCTCATGTAAAGAGCTTGCCTCCAAATATGTAGAAAAGACCTTGAACAATGTGTTATTACCCCCAAACACCTCAAAACTTGAAAATGCCTCCAAATATGTGACCCAAAAGTTTTCCTCAAAGGCAAAACATGTCTCCAAATATGTGGAATATGCATTGAACAATGTGTATCATAAAATAGGCCCACAATACTACATGGCATCTCCTCATGCAAAGAGCTTGCCTCCAAATATGTAGAAAATACTTTGAACAATGTGTTCTTACCCCCAAACACCTCAAAAGGTGAAATATGCCTCCAAATATGTGGCAATGGATTAAATAAAGTTTCCTTGCCCCCAAAGTTCTCCTCAAAGGGGAAACATGCCTCCAAATATGTGGAATATGACTTGAACAATGTGTAATGCTCCATAAAGTCACTTTATTATGCTTTAAATGGTTTTTTTCATAAATGCCCCTCCCACAAAGGGGTAGACTCGTGATCAAGCAACCAAAATGCTCCCTTGAAGTGGAATTATCCTCATCAAATTACCTCCTTTGATCAAACAATTGCTTTCGTTGCCATATGGCCTCATCCAAGCTATGACATTCTTCTTCTAGCCTCTTTTCTTGCCATTTGTCATGCCTTGGGCTTCCTCTAAGGTAGGTTTTTTTCTCTCCTAGACTTTGTCTTTCCATATGCCATGTTTTTTACCTTCCACATGTAGGGTGTTCTTGTTCTAGGTTGTATTTGACTCCTCAACATGTCATAGATCATGTTCTGGACATATCCTGAAGTAGGGCATTCTTGTTCTAAGGATTCCTTCCTCAACTATGCCAAGTGTGCCAGAATGGCATAATTTGGTGCAATGTGCCTCCATCAACCTATAATTGTCCTTGAACTCCAAGGGTCTTCTTTTGTGTTTGATGAGAGACGAAAGGTCCATGAAAATGCAAAATACCATATGTTTTCAAGGGGAAACACATGTAATGACTCGAGCAATCCTCCCAAAAATTTACTACCATCAACCTAAACTTCAAGTCAAAGTCAAAGATTCAACCCATACTTCTTTGGAAAATGGACAACGGATAAGCAAATGGCTAATGGTTTCATCTTCATCTTTAAACATAATGTATCTGTCAAGACCATGCCAAGCTCTTTTTTTCAAGACCCGCCACATTAGAATCTTATTCACAAGGGCTAGCCACATGAACAAATGAGTCTTTAATAGGATATTAACTTCCATATAGAATTCCACTACCATAAATTTCCACTTGTCTCTTCCATAGAAAGCATAGCTATGTATCCCAAGTGAGTTGTGTAACTTCCCAAGGCATTGTTTTTTACCAAATAACGGGATCCTCTTCATTTGTTAATCTGATAGAACTTAGTTGCAACATTTGAATATAAATATTCCAAATTACAATCTCATTTCCTTATGGACCCAACCCTTCAACTTTTTCCCAACCTTGATGCCAATGAAAAAATAACACATACCAATGAGAAGATGACACAAGGTCTATTGCACAAGCCAAAATTCCCTGCAAATGAAAAGAAATAACCAATACCTCTGATAATCTATGGTGGCCTCCATAACCAATAGCAGTGTCATCTCCTATCCTTACTCTAATACCATGGCGAATTTTCAAAGCCAACCCATTCCCAAACAAAGGGAAGGCTTGACCTAGATATTTCCAAATAATAAAAGTTTTGTACTAGATTTTTCTTAAAGTCGAATCCATTTTGTTATATACGTAATATAAATATATGATTAATAATAAAAATAATAATAAGACACAATAAACACTAATAAATAATAATATAATTTAATATATGCATAAAAGGCATAACTTGTCATAAATGCACGTAAAGGCACCCTTTGGGATATATTTATAATCGGAGTATACAAAATCTGTAATGTCATACACTCAGTCGCCCTTTTTCTTTCATCAAGACTACATTGTACATCATATGACCACCGCCAACCTTTCCATAGCGCTGCGTACATCATCTTCCAGTGAATTTAACTACCCGCCATCTCAATTTGTACATTAGTATTCCACATGACCATATAAATAATTAAATCACTCAATAAATCCGTGATAAATCGACACAAGTAACTAGAGCACTCAACCACATCGTTGTATAACTCTTGTAATCTCTATAGATTTGTAGGAAATCAACGATCAATGATTAACTAATTGGAAAAAAAACATTGGGTAATATGGGAACTAGTGATGAGGTTAATAAGGAGATGGAGAGTCACAAGGAAGAAATAAACTACTTTTTCAAATTTCACCTCAGTGGCATTGTGAAAGAGAAAAAATCTAGAAGGAAGAGAATTGAAAAATGATGATAAATGTGATGATGTTGTTTTGGGAATTCAGTGCCTACAAACATTTATGCCACAAACCACAAAAAGAAACTTATTGAGTTCAAGTGGCAATTGGATGGTGAGCCAATAGGTTGAGTAGAGAAGATTGAATTTGAAGATTTGAGCTTGGGGCTCTGTGGCTAGGGTTTCCCTAGCCACATCCCCTCCCGCGGGCGCTTGGCTCTGTGCCTCTCTTCCATGCCAGCGTGTCTCTTCCTTGTCTATCTTGGGCTTGGATGATCCTCACTTCCTTGTTGGTGGCTCTGCCCCCGTGGGCTGCTATGGTTTCCCCCGACTCTTGCCTGTGACGGTTCAGGATTGGATCTGTTCCACCACTTTTTTGTGAGGCCCTTGGCCTAGATGTGGTTCTTTCCCCCCAGTTTGGCATCGTTGTTACTCTGGTTATTGTCGTGATGGGTGGTACGATGCCTCTCGAACTTGATCTGTATGGGGATTCATCCTTTCGGTGGCTCCCTCTCTTGGTGCTTTGGTGGACATGTTTTGGGTCTCTAGACTTGGGATCTAGAGCTTTGTGCAGCGATTGTTGGGTATTCTTCTTCTCTTCGGTGGTTGGGTCGAAACTTTGAGGTCCATCTTTTGGACGTGCAGTGTAGATCTGTGGATCTGCACTTTGAGGTCCTTTCTTGGGCATGGAGTTCTTGCCTATCCTTTAGATGCAGAATTTTCTCAGTCCTTTTTGTTGTAACTATTCACAGTGGCTTGGTATCTAGCTCTGGGCCCTCTCAGGCTTCTTATTGTCTGCTCTTTTACCCATGATTGGGGAGTGCTTCATGCACCTGTAAAATGTAATTTGATTCTCTTTGGATGAATAAAATTACGAATTTTTTCGAGGAAAAAAAAAAGTGGCAATTGGAAAAATATAAGTTCTATGGGTTCCAACCTCCTCCTACCCAAATTATAACCTCGTAGCAAAGGGAGAAACTAATTCGTAAAGGAGCACTTCCATATATGGCACAATTTCATCAGATGGAGATATTGGCATCAAAACAAAATTGCTCTAAGCATCCAAAGATATAAGAACTAATCCAAAAGAAAAGGTACTCCAAGAGCTACCCATGGAGATGCCATCGTAAAGGGGAATTGAACATGCGATGGAAGTAAATCCAAACTTGACACCTGTCAATGATAATCCATATAGATGTCCACATCACCACAAAACAAAAATACTAAGACTAATTCAAGATTTGTTGAGATGCAAAGGTATTATGAAAAGATAATCTCCTTATGCAACCTAGTGATTCTAGTATGGAAGAAGGATAGATCTTTCAAGTTGTGTATAGATTACTAAGGGTTAAGCAAAATAACGATAAAGAACAAATTCCCCATTCCATTCATAGACGAATTGTTGGATGAATTTCATGGAGCCAAATACTTTTCAAAATTGGATTTGAGGTCAAGATATTATTAAATCCAAGTAAAACTAGTAGATATTGTAAAAGTTGCCTTCAAAACTCATGAAGGATGCTACTTGTTCCTTTGAGTTCAAGGTGATGCCATTTGGGTTAACTAACACTCCTACCACCTTTCAAGCAACAATGAACAAATTTGTTTAGCTCTATCTAAGGGAGTTTGTATTGTCTTTTTTTTATGACATCCTTGTATACAACAAAACATGGAAAGAACATCTCAAGCACCTAAGACAAGTGTTATCTCTTTTAGAGAAAAAACAATTTATACCAAAATGTCCAAATGCACATTTGATAAGGAAGAAGTAGAATACCTTGACCATATTATATTGGAGGGAATCAAAGTAGATTCAAACAAAATCAAGGTAATCATAGAATGGGCATAACCCCAAAACAAATCCAAATTAAGACGAATTTTAGGCTTATATTTTTCTTTGATTAAAGAATCACAAAAAGACTCAAGAGAGGGTGATGTGTAAGAAGCTCCTAGAGTTTCTTTGGTGGAGTGAAACGTAGATACAAAAGTATAATATGCACTACCAAGCTTAGCAAGAATAACATATATACATCGATCATCCTTCATTTTCATTTTACGCTATTTAAGTAAAAGTCTATTGTTTTGAACTTAGATAAATAATATTCAATGCAAGAGAATTCATTGGGATTTAAAGAAATTAATTGGTTTTCAAGATGACGGGCTTGAATCTCATTGTGTTTACCAAATATTGCTTCCAACTTATCTGAAGTTTCATCCAGGTCATCAATTCCTTGAAGGTGAAATTGTAAATCACTAGAGATGGACATTTTGATTAACTCGCATGCTTCGTCATTTCTATTATCCCATTTTGATTTCTTTGTAGCATCAATGGGGGCTTTTTCTTTTCCCAAGGTAATCCATTACAATCCTTTACTTTGCAATACATCCTCCATATCGGATTTCCATGAGAAGTTGATCTATAAACTGCCATGGATATTCCACTAAAGCAGTTCATCACAACAAATATTATACTATTATGAAATCTTAGATTATGCAATTTATTTCCTTAGAGCCCAAATTAGTTATTACTTGTTTATTGCTTACATTTGTGAAAAATGACTGAATATGAAAATGAAAGAACATGAAAATATACACACCATCTCCACAAATGAACACAAGATATATCCTGGGAAACCCTATATAGGAGAAAACCCAACTAGAAGGTGAGGCCTATGCTCTACTTTCTTTTATTCAATTATTGAATGGAAGTACAAAGAAAGGTAGGGGCACTCAATGTGGAGTTTCCTTTGACACTGTGGCCTAAATAGTTGCTACGGGATCTCCTACCTCCTTTGTTATGCTCTCAAAATCCACTCTTTCATTGTCTTGTTCAACTCTGGAACAAGTACAAGACAAAAGAATGGAGCCCTTTCTCCTCCTAGCGGCCCAACATTTAACATAGCCTGATAATTGTATAAGGTTAGGGCTTTAACTTCCTTAACCCTCAATTAGTGATAAGTTTTGGACCTTCTAGAATCTTCTTGAAAGTCCACACGTGGCTAGCCCCATATGTGTAAGCAATGGGGGCTGACGTGGCATCCACTCATACCATGGTGGTCAATAAGGTATGTCAACTTGTGGGAGATATAACTTTCACATATGAGCTCCAATTGAAGTGATGTTTGCACCGTTGGAAAGGTCTCAGAGTGTAGAATACCGTCAAGGGTGTGTGCATAAGTTATGGATATTATAACCCCAAACAATTCCATTTAATGCCTCAAAATGGCTCTGGAAGGTTTCAGACCCTAATTTTTCAAACTAGGACATACCACTAAAAAGGCCCTGTAAGCTTATTCCTCAAATTTTTCCACCCAAAAAGTATTGAAATAGATGAAAAATTATATAATGATCCAATTTGGATCAGAAGTAGTTGGTATTAGTAAGCAAAAGATCACTTGGACTAGTTGTATTAAAATATGTAGGTAAGATGGCTTCAAAAGTAGAAACTAACTATCCTGATGGAAAGCTCTCACAAAAATAAGTAGTTTAAAAAACGACATTAAAAAATGGACTTTGGATATCGAATTTATGTCCTTTCAAAGAAAGGCATAAAAAGTAATCAAAGTGTCACATGGTAGGTAAAGGTTGGCCCACATGGTCATGGATGCATAATGAGGTTGTTGAGTAAGAAACAAATTATTTTCTTTAACTTTGCCTATAAATTCACTTTTACAAATAAGTTATTTATGAAGTCACCCACTTTTATAAAATAAGTGAGAGTCACTTTTTCAATGAAGTTATTGTATAAATTAAAATTGCATGCAAAAATTAATTTTAATTTCTTTTTATTAAAGTTACTTTATAATGTTTCATTTTTATAATTTAAGTGAAATGCATTTTACAATAAAATTATATGCAAAATTCAGGTTGCATAATGTTTTTCAAAAAATAACTTAATAAAAAGAAAGACTTGAATTTAAGAATTGTCATTTAATAAAATAACTTTCAACCAAGTGAGCTAATGCAAAATATATAACAAATGTTATGAAGGATGAGAGTTTACATGGCCACATACAAAAACAAGCAAAATTTCGAAAAGAAAAATTTTGAAACTTAACAATATTGAGTTAGATCTTAGTTAGCTTGCCCAGAAAATGTAAGTTTTCTCTTTGTTTATTATTTGTTGAGCTTGCATAAAACGCAGAGCAAAGAGCATACGCAGAAAAGAAAACAATTTCCGCTATGTTTCTAATTTATCGAGATCACATAGGGAACACGAAAAAGAGCATACATAAATAAAAAAGAGTAGCAAACTAGGAATATAAATAGTAAAACCAAAATATTAACTCATAAACAAAAATTTTAAATGTGTGATCAAACTTTATACCTCCTGATCTGACAAAAAATTATGTATCTTGAGTAAGCATACACATTTTTGGGTGAAACGAAAAGTGTTTGTAACTGAAAACAATGCTTTGGATGCAATGGAACAACCTGCTAAACTTATAAATGCACAAAAATAGTATAAACCATAATTTTTTTTATGCATGCAGTGACACGGGTTCGGGATCTTGATAAATAATAACAACGGGTATCCAAACAGATTTTGATACCATGTTCGATGAAATAGGGTATTTCCACATAGTATGAACACCTTAAGTAAACACTCACAAAACCAAATAAAAAATCAGTATACCAGTGTTTTACATGGTTAAAACCCTTACAGAGGGAAACAGTCCACAACCACAGCCAACATGACCACTTGAGGCAATATATTAATGCAAAAGAAATCAATTGTACATAAGAGTTTATCACAATTGATATTTAGCAAATCATCCTTCATGCTCTTTAAATATAGATCATGGACCAATCGAGTGTTGTTTGAAAAAACATGGTATTTCCACACATGACGAACACCTTAAACAATCACTCATAGAACTATATCAAATTTGAGTACACTAGTGTATTACATGGTTAAAACCCTCAAAAAGGAAAATAATATACAGCCCCAACCAACATGGCCACGAGAGGCAATATATTAATGAAAAATAAAAATATGTACATAAGAGTTTATCACAATCGATCTTCAACAAATGACCCTCCATGTTCTTTAAATATAAATCATGGACCAATAAGGGGTTAAGCAACGTATCAATATAGTTGTTAGTATCAAGGAGAATATGAGCCTTCGAATCACTTTATGCCTAGAACATATCGTGACTGTCGGATTACATAACTACAAACACATACTAAAGAAACACACTTTTACCTAAAGACATATTAGACCAAGTTGTTCTTAACTAACTTCTGACAGTTTAAATAGATTAACATGTGTTAAGCCACATATCAATATAGTCATTACTATCAAGGATAATATGAATTGTTGGATCACTTTATGTCTAGAACATATCGTGATCATTGAATTACATAACTACAAATGCATACTAGCGCATACTAAAGAAACACACTTTACCTAAAGACACATTAGACCAAGTTGATCTTAACTAACTCCTAAGTGTCCAAATATCCTAACATGTACTAATTGGCTACATTTCTATGCATATCATATTATATGGTTTTCTCTCATGTTTCAAGGACAAAACATGCAAAGGGGGTGAAATGTAAGGTTCCTAGGGAGGACAATATGGGGTACCTAGGGGGATAATGAATGTAATGTGGTTGTAATCATGGAATAGACTTACTTGGTAGTTGATGGATAATAAATAGACCCAATATGTAGTTAAAAGGAAATAATATAATAATAAGGGGTAGTTGGCATATACCCCTAGTAATACTCATGAGAAAGTATAAATACACACAAGTAACATTGTATTGGAGATAAGTTGGATTTATTATTTTGTAGCATGTATGGCTTGTGGAGTGATTCCTTTCATAAGGAGTATTTGATGCTGTTACCCTACCTTAAGGGTTCTTCTCTATATTCTTGTGTTATTAATGGTTTGAATGTTTGGTATTTTCTAAAGATAGGGGTTTAATTCTCAAGCTTGAGGATTGATCTTTCATATTGTGATCTTTTATATATCAAGGTTCACTACAAATATGATCCAAGCAGTGAACACTCAACGCAAAAATGATGCAAGAAGTGAAAAAACAATGCCAATTTGATGTAGGAAGTGAAATTTCGATGCAAATTTGATGCAAGACGTGAAAACGAGATGCAAATTTGACGCAAAACTAAATGCAACATCAATTGAAATCATGTAATGGATACGCAAAATTCCACACAAATATGTAGTGGTGATGCAAAGCTAACACAAATATTGTGTGTGGTAGATATTTGATGCAAAAAGGGTGCCGAATCAACGCAAATTCTGACACCCTCAAATGTATCGTGTGTTGCATCATACTTTGGGGGAAAAAGGAGATGTAAATTGTGGTGTTAGGGCCCTATGTTGTAGTAGTGTAACGACTGATCCCAACACCAATTTGACTTTCTCATTTCTAATTTTGATACACTTCTTCTTTTTTTGAACAACCCATGCCATTGTCTATTGAAAACCATGCACTTTCCTTCTTTATTATACAAGGAACCCCACAATCTTTGTCATGGTTAGCTCACCTCCTCTAAAATATGGATGATTTCTCAACCATCAATTAATAATTTCCGCACATTCATCTCTTCCATGAAAATTCTTTGCAAATCTCGCAACACTAGGAAAATGATTTGGACAATGAGTTTGTATATTTTTCAGGGATAAAATGATGAGACCAACGGTTGATATCCAAATGCATCTTTTGAAATCACTCTCCTTCCTACCTTCATTAGGATTGACCTTGGTTCCAATGTCATAGCCAATAGGATTCACACTATGTACACACATGACAACATCACCAAAACTTCTAACAACATCTAATCTCCTCAAATCCATTGCCAGATACATGCCATCCTTTTCTACAAATTATGGATGTTGTAAAGGACATGAGGAATTGTTTGCACTAGATGTCATGGTACATTCTCCCCTAAGGTTTTTTGTTGGACCCTTGGTGACCAATTTAGACACCTTACTTGCACTAAAGGAAGTAAACTCATCCACTAAAACTTTTCCCAACTTAGAAACGTTGGTCTTCTTTCAATGATTGAGAAGGTCTTCACAAGACCAAAAGATCAACTTTACCATGTCTCCTTTTGGTTCCTCCAAAAAATGAAATAACTCTTCTTCATCTAAGTCTCCAATCCAACTTTAATTGAAGGACATGGAGGTGTACTTTGATCCCCATATATATATCTATATATATATATATATATATATATATATATATATATATATATATAAGGATTTCAATACATAATCACATAACATCCTCCCAACAAAACTTAGTTAGGATTTAGTTATTATGAATTGAGGTTTGTAATTAAGAGCTCTTGAGTTCAAATCCCTATACCTAGAAATCAAAACATTAAACCTCAACATAGTAAGAGTAGAGTTGGTTGAAACTTACAAATTGTGATATTGAGGTCCCTAGTTCAAGTCATTTATACGAATACATAAAGTAGATTTTTTCTATCTTTGATTCAAAGATATATTATTGTGATGCTTAATCTTCTTATAAATTGAATTCTTTGTAAATTCTGGAGTTCTTATTCATCAAGTTTGGAGGAGGTAATATTTTTCCTATGGGAATGCATAATTATTTTGGGACAAGATTTTCTCATCCATGATGGTTTTCTATAGGCTTCAAGGGGCTTATAAAGCTTATAGACATATGGTAAAGAACAAGAGGCGGAGATGGATACAAGACATAAGGATGGTGCATGACAAGACAATACTGAAATGAGTGGGGTTCTATTAATCACATTGGATCCATTTTGAAATGTGGCTTGGAGAGAAGAACAAATAATGAAGCATAACTTTGGGGGGTATCCATTATAATGAGTTTAACTTTGCATATGGTAGTAAGGAATATACAAATATTCAAAGACTCGGTGCTAATAATTTATCGGCTTCAAGGCTCTTTGGCGAACATAAACTTTAACTTATTTGGAGTTCTCACAAGAGCAAGGGATCTAAAATCATGCTTTCAAGTATTCACATTCAATCATGTGATAAGGGACCATAATTAAACTATAAACATATTTTCCACATTATCTTGTGGAAGACATGAAGGATCCTTGCAGGAGGCTCGATTCATTGATAGGTTAGAGGAGACAATCCCTCCTAAGTAGATCTTTGACTAAAGCCTTATGGTTGCTTCCATATTTGGATAGGGAATGCATTATAGACTTGGAGGTAGTTTATTGTTTGTACTTGGATTTGTTTTTTCCTTGAGATAAGTTCACTATTTCATTGTGTTTTTGCATGTTTGAAGACACACTAAAAATCGTTTATGTGGATGATAATTTTGACATATGTATAAACTATTTATTTCTCTTTCGCTATATATCCAAATTTCGACGAAACATTAAAATATATATATTTTTTTTATTTCAAGTAATATATATATATATATATATATATATATATATATATATATATATATATATATATATATATATATATATATATATATATATATATATATATAATCCCATTGAATTTGCTGAATTGGTTTAAACCAAACAATTTCAAGGCAAAGATTGTTAAAAGGGTATAGATTCTCATTGGATAAAGTTCTCTTTGAGTTAAGATTACATGTTATATTCCAATAACATTTACCTAAAGCAAAGATTGTTAAAAGGTAAAAGGGTATAGATTCTCATCGGATAAAGTTCTCCTTTGACTTATGAATACATGTTATATTCCAATAATATTTACCCAATTGCCATTTAAAAAAAAATATCTTCACTTATGTTCAAGTTACATACCTCAAATCAAAAGTCACTTATGTTTATGCCTAGGTTTATAAGTAAGCATGTAGTGGTGAAGACTAAAGACTACACATTTTATGCAATAAAATCCCCCCCCNCACCCATGTTTTGAGAGGGAAAAAATAATAAAATAAATAAGATATTAAATTTTATTAGTCCTTGCCAAAGGCCAGGACTCTTAGCGATTGATTCATCGTTGACCTTCAATTATTTTTCCTTTGACTAAAATTATTTTTTGTGCTTCTCAAAGTTATACATAAGAAAATTAAAATAGTTATTGTTTTGTAATATTTTAATTGTTTTATTTAAAAAGCTATTGGCTAATAAGTTGGATGTCTTGTTGCTGAGCTTTTTGTTAATCCTAAGTTTTGAGTCTAGGATATCTTTGTATTTTCATTCACATGGTTTTATTGTATCTCTTATTGTCGAGCTTTTTGTTAATCCTAAGTTTTGAGTCTAGGATATCTTCCTATTTTCATTGACATTGTTTTCGAGGTCTTTAAATAGCCTCTGACAAAAAAAAATCAATCTGGTATAACCTAAGTTTATTGAATCTCATTAAGTCTATTCAGTGAATAGGATTAATATTAAGTCTATTGAGTGAATAGGATTGTCCTGATGTATTAACACTTGCGTGCTCTATTAACACTTCTACCGTGTTAGTGAATAAATCAGTCGACTGTTATATTAACACTTCTGTAGTGAGTAGATCTGGATTATCAGTGAATAAATCAATTGATTGTTCTATTAACACTTCGTGAGCAACTTATGGTTTCTGATTTAATGGAAAATGGTAGTCTGGTTGACTGCCTCTTCTATTCCAAAAGATCAACATGTATGTCATGGCCCGAGCAATACAAAATTGCAGTGGGCATAGCTAGGGGGCTAACTTATCTGCACGAATTCACCAAGCCGACCATAATTCACGGGGACGTAAAGGCTTGGACGCCCATCTCAATGCTCTTGTCATAGACTTTGGTCTAGCCAAGTTGAAGAAAGAAGAGGAGAATACCCACTACAAAACCCAACACCCAGACTGTTGGGACGCTCGGTTATGTAGCCCCCAAATATGCTCTCTACGACCATCTGACCAACAAAAATGTTGTATTCATCTTTGGCATCATACTGATGGATCTCATAACGAGGCAGAGGGTTGTGAATTTGACCTCTGGTTTTCTTGATCACTTTCTTATATCGAACTGGGTGGTCGACATAATGCAGAATAATCGGGTAGAAGACGTTATCGACAAGAGGATACGAGATTTAGGATACATGAAGACAATAGAAAAAGTTTTATTATTGGCACTGCAATGCACCCACCCAAGAGTCTCAATGAATCTCCACTTCCTAGTACAAAATACTTTAAAGCATTATAAGTTCAATTACAAGAAGAAAATTCCCTGGTGAATGAAGAAGAGTTCCCAGAAGCTGTAATTGGCATTTCAGCTTGTTTATTCCTCTACATCTCCATTGTTGGGTAAGCTTTGGTGACTGCTTGTATTGGATTTGGGTAGATTCTCTATCTATAGATTAATGTAATCAACTCCAACCATATTTGAACTTTTAGTTTCCATTGGAACTTTTTTCATGTCCAGCTAACATGATCATCGTCCAGGTTTAAGTCTGCCATAATAATTGTGAGTTCAGACTTATCTCTAGGTTCGGGATTGGGATTTTTTGTTGCCTTTTTCCTGGCGGTATCGGGTGTGGTGCTTGCTTTATCTATTGCACTAGATTTGGATGCTCTCCAAGGGATTTGGTTGAGTTTGAAACAGAACAATCGTGAGATAGTGAACAAGTGGGCTTTTGAAGGAGAGAAAATCATCCACAGTAGACCTTCAGGCATTGACAACACAGTTAGTGCATATGGTATGTAAATATATATATATATATATATATATAAGATCTGTTATAAATACAAGTAATTAAATAGGATTTATCTAGTTGTCATTAGTTGTTATCAACTAGCAACAACATATTTCTAGGTGTTGGAGCCTGGAATGTGCCTATGACTCTTTCTATTATTGTTTGAAAAAATGAATACATAAAACACAAATGTATATGTATGTATGTCCATATGAATGTATATAATATTCCTTCTGCCCCACTGACCCTTATTTCAAAAATGGCATTTCCATATCCACAAATCCGGGCAACTGACAATCATGCATTGCACAAGCAACAAATTCATTGTTGGAATATGCACCTCAGGAGGCACTGCACTTTTCTTGGCCTCACTGTCATGGCTTATGGGTTTAAAAAAAACCGTAATATTGGAACATCAATTTATTTATACTTATTAAACAGATATAGGAATTTCAGTTGCTTAAAAAATTAAAATAGGTAGAAATTTTCATCCTTGGAATTGAACAAATAATTCAGTTTAGATATTGTTCCAAGAAAACAATTTTTGATTTTTTTCTCATAGGTGTACCATCAGAATGTTCATTTTATAGAACTTGTAACAATGAACCAGTTTTTTGAGGTTTTGAGGTGATTCATCCCTTAAATTTCCCATGCCCTTGGTACATGGGTACGCTGGGAAATGTCCCTGAAAAGGATTGTCCTCGTGACTTGGGGCATTTAGGGAATGTCTATGGTAGGGCTGAGAGAATTCAAGTTGTTCCTACAACTACTAGTACTTTTATTCTTTACTAAAAGTTCACGGGGCATTTAGGTAATGTATGTGGTAGGGTTGAGGGTCGTCCAGTTGTTCCCACAACTACTAGTACTTTTATTCTTAACTAAAAGGTCGAGGATAAAGTTCAAGCTCAGGAATTCAAGGTTCTTCTTTTGAATGGAATTCATTCCATAGCTCTGTAGAGCTTGATGTGCTGGCATAAAGTAGTTTATGCAATCATTTTCATGTAACTAATTTCCAGAATTTAACAAGAGTTATAAGTTGTTTCTTATCAGAGTTTCCAAAGGCTAAACAATTTCAATGAAATTTGAAGCAAGAATCTAGATTCTATATATTTAACACACCATATGAGTCAGAAGTTGTGCACTTACCCTTGCTTCAAATGTTGCTTTGCAATCCCACCTAAATTTTCAACATAGATGGAAATGAGGTGCCATTGGACCATGCTCCAATCTGCATATTCTCTTGGTGATTCATCTTCCAAAGGCCTCATGTTGTTGTGCATAGCACCGGTTCCCATTTTCACTCACTTCTACAACTTAAGGTGAACAAATTTTAAAAGTAATGCATTTTCACGCACTGCTACAACTTAAGGTGAACAAATTTTAAAAGTATTGCACAACATATCTATCTACCTAATCATGCACAACATTTTCACTAGTTGCTTTTGGTGCACTAAATAGTGATCTTACCTCGACTCGTTGGATGTAGATGTTTAGTGAGCTTACTCCTCCTCATTGGTTGTAGATGTTTACTGAGCTTACTCCTCGTTGGCTATAAATGTTGGCCAAATCAATAGACACATTTCCACCTGAACCAAACTTTGAGACGCTTCTCTATGGTACAGGGAGGAAGCAATTATCTTCATTGAGACTCCTTGGTAGCTTACAGATCCATGTTTAAAAGCCTTAACAACCATCACTTAAACATTTCGTTCATCTTTTCTATTATGTGCCAAATGGTGGCATTCGGTGTGTTGTCCAAACCAGTGGGAACTCTAAACAGATTACAGGTAACAATCATATTCTCCTTTGTGTGCATGGAGAGTATGGAATGGTGATTACACATAACAACTAAATGGCAATAGATATGTGCCACTTAGCAAAGTATTAACAGAAAAAATATGTGGCATTTTTTTTGGTTCCTTTGAATCATTGATGGGCATGCAATACCATCCCTTAGTTGATTAGGATATGGAGAGTACCAAATGGAAATAGGTATGTGTCAGTTGACAAAGTATTAACAGATAAAATAAGTGGCATTTTTTTTTAGTTTCCTTTGAGCAATTGATAAGCATGCAATACCATTCTGATTAGGATAAGCATGGAATCAGAAATAATCATATTTTATTTTTTATTTTCTTATGCAACATGCATATTCATTCATTTTGTAGGGACTGTGTCTGCGATGGAGCCATGAAATTCATTTTGTAGTGACTGCTTCTGAGATGGAACCTTCTTATAATATAGGGCATTTCCTTTTAAAAGTCATGAAATTTCTCATTTTATGTCATTTTAGTTAAGGAGTCGTGGAGTTCAAATTTCACGAAGTCAAACATGAATCACAGCTTGTCCTTTCTTCTTATTAACACATAACACATGGCAGTAGCAAGAGCTAAAAATAAATTTTAATAAAATGTAAAAATAATTTTTTATAAGATGTATTTGGCCTCTAATGTGATAAAGGAGAAAAAATTTCACTCATTTTCCTGTTCGACTTATTTAGGTCAATAACTCACCCACTTCTCAATCTCTTATGAACTGGTAATTGCCCAACTTCCCCAAGCAAGATAGCCTATATTTTTAACAAAACAAAAACCAAATTGTACAAAAATGTTCAAAAGAGATTTAAAGATAGATGGAAAAAAAACAAACTAATTGGGGAAAATCCCATGGGCTAATATTTTTTTACTTGGATAATTTTTCCTAAAAAGATAGTCCAATTTAGAATTAACATTTTTCCATCTTTCAATACGATCAAATTGTTTTACCTGAAAGATTCACCAAAAATTATAGGTGATCATTTCGAGAATTATAAATGTTAGACAAGGTTTCTACCCTGTAAGAAAAATATGGTTCCTTGAGATTTTCCAAGAGTATGGTAATAAAACCCCGATTTTATTGAATATTAAATCATAAAGGAAATTGTTCACAAAATTTGGCATTGCCCCCATGAAGAAATTTGGCATTGTCCACATGAAAGGAAGAACATTACATTGTACTACATACATCCATCCAGTTATTGTTCAAGTGCTCACTGAACTCAAAACCATTCCAATAACCTCAAATCCACTCTCAAAAAATAATAGTTCGATCCAAAAATAGTCAAGTTGCAGGTAGGTCAACTATTAAGCATCTTCATTAGGTTCTATTCTAGCCATATATGCAAGGAGGATCAAACGTTCATGCATGCTATTCCACGTGGTGGCAATGGTAAAAATCGGTTGCAATAAAATTTTGGTTTTCACCACAACGACATTCCATGTGCCACCTAATACATATTCCAAGACTGGTTATTTCCACTTGCAATAGTAACAACGCACTCACTACTTTGTCCTAGATCACCTCGTTAACAGAAATATATTAAATCTATTATATATCTCGAGCTGTGTGTTCCTCATAATATTAGCTAACCTGTCTTAGTTAATTTTGGCAGTGGAATGATTAGTTGGAATAATTGATAATAATGAGAATAAATGACTAATAAAGTGGATCCACCCAAACAATCATCCCTTTGCACCTTTATTTGTTCCTATACCAAAAATACCTATGGCATTGTTTATATTGTTACTTGCCCAGCTGTAGTCCACTACAAAGCACTCCAATTAGGATATTAGCTTAGGGAACTCGGTCCGATAAGGTATTAGCAGGTTTCCCCCCTATTGGGCCTGAACAAGGAAGGAAGGTACAAGGAAGAAAGTTCGGCAACGCGAAAATGATCAAGGGAATTCCCATCTATTCAGTAAGACCAAAATGTCCCTCTATCGATAAGTAGGGAAGACATCATATCATGAGTAAGGCATCTTTGTAAGGGAGTGGATCTGCCCGAAGGTCCTGACATAATGGTTGAGCACCTTTATTTGTTCCTATACCAAAAATACCTATGGTGTTGTTTATATTGCTACTCGCCCAGCTGTAGTCCACTACAAAGCACTCTTATGCAAGTAAGTATCACGTAGATATGGAAATATCCCTGGTTGAGCAAATCTCTAGGTTGACTGATGTTATCTCTTTTGTCTTTGTTGCATTTCTATTTACTTACATGTTCGATTTGATAGGTGAAAGGATTATGATTAAAGGCTTATGTTGTCCTTGTTTAGGCTTATGGCTAAAAGTGCCATTTCAGTGAAATTTCCACACTTTCACTACTTGGTAATTTTCACTTCACATTCTTATTCACCGTCATATTTAGAAATGAGCTCAGTGTCTATTCTTCTTTAAGTGCAACCTACGTTTACACGAGTTTATGGGTTCTTCCTCGCCCAGATATAGAACCACCATAGGTCTGGCTTGCAATAAAATGTTTTCTAACTAACTATCACACCAAATAACAACAACATTGATTGGGATTGAAATCGCATCAATCCCCTCCGATTATATAGAAATGAGGCACCCACTGAAAAAAGAAATATCATAATTGGTTGAATATATCTCGTTAGGAATTGATTGATGCGGGAAAGAAAAAGGGATGGATTGACTGGCCTCTAGTTCTCTTTGACCAAGTTCAATTGCAATGTATTGATCAACATTATGTTAGTACAACCCAGGTAGGGACTATGTTCCATACGGGCTTTCTATCTTCGTGTACAGGAGGCCAACCCCTACCCTTATTTTCACAGATGTTCGATGTGTTGTCCACATGAATTTTTGTGGTTGTGTGTGTGTTAAATGTTATTTGTTTGGGGTGTTTTTCTTGTGAAAATGATAGAGGTTAGAGGTTGAATTTGATTTGAATATGCTTTCTGGAGTATGAAATAAGAAATTGAGTTGAGAGTTGGGAATTGAATAATTTCACCACGAGTTGGACACAGGTTCTTCATGTATTCCAAGTAGGTATCATAATTTTTTGTTTAGTTTTTTGCCTTTCAGTAAATTACATTTATTTTTAGGCTCTTCCCAGCTATATGTAGGAGACCCTACCTGAACCTACCTTCTTTATTTTTGTAAGTTAAATGTTATTATCATGTAATAGCATGGATTCATTTAATATATATGGTTGGTCTGCTTTTGTAAATTAGGTGTTGTTTCTTGTGCAGTGGATGAAAAGAGGAAGATAATATTAGCTTATTCTTGTAGAGGACAAATGATTAGAACAACTAGTTGAGCTCATCATATATGTGCGTTATGGAGAAAAGAGACGAGAGGAAAAGAGCCTTGAAGTGGAATTCCTACGCTTAATTCCCTCTAGTCTAGGATTTTCAATTTTCATTGATTGAGTGAAGTAAAATCAAGCAGAAGGTCGTTCCCAGGCCATGTCCTCGGCGTTCATTTCTAGGCAGGCATGTACACAATGCATTTTCTAAGTGTAGCAGCGTTAATAGCAACATTTTCCCAAGAGAGATTTTTTAAGAGTTGATTGCATATCTCGTCTCTTAATCTTTTTGAGGCAGTGTTGGGTTTCTTTTAAGTTTACAAAGATGGAGAAAACACTAATATGAGTGATCATTTATTATTTACCTTATCTAGAGATGGCCTATGTGACGTGGCATGTGTCTTACTGTTGAAACTGGGAGTATGCCTTGAGGATTTGCGGTCGTTGTCGTCCGTACAACCTCCCTTTGTCTTAGCCTGCAGCACATAGGTAAACCTTCCAACAATCATTTTTCTTTGAAAACAGATATCATTTTTTTGCAAAAGGGAGAAAACAGTTAACCCAATTAGTGAACTTGATTTTGTTTTGAATTGAAAACCTAGTTAGGGATTTTAACATTATTGTAAATGAATGCTTCATTATTTATTTTGTCATTCACTTTCTTCTTAGAACGAGAGAAAACAGGTAACCTAGTTTCTTATTGTTTTGAATAGAGAACTTGGTTTATTCAAAATTATATCATAAAATGAATATATATTCAAAATTCTCCCAAACCAAAACTTTAGGAAACCTGGTTACGGATTAATATTATTAGGAAACCTAGTTAGGGATTAATATTATTTTAATATTTATGTTAAGTTCTATATTCACCGATAGTATCGTAAAATTAATATACATTTAAAAACCTTAATAGGAGAAACAATAACAACCATAAAAATAGTTATTATGACCAAAAAATACAGAAAAATTCCATGAAAGGTTGAGGAGAATTATAAGGAGCTAATGGAAGCCATACATGAACAAATTAGTGAATACAAAAGAAAAAATATAGGTAAAAGGCATAGACCAATTATCTCAGTTGATACAAGCTTCTCAAGGAGAACTACCAAGGATGGCAACAAAAACCCCAATGCCCTCTCTAAAGAGTTGCTTGTTTAAAAGAGGGTTATAAAATGTTGGAGTAGTGTTTGGTTGGAAGGTCTTGAAAAAAAATCTTTCTCTAATTTTAGAATGTTGGATATAAGAAAGTATTTACATATATTCACTATTTAGGTAATTCTTTCAATGTATCTGTTTGGTAAAAGTGAGCAAAGTTCCTATTTCAAAAAATAAAGTCTAACAGAAGCTTCATGTCTAACATATGCGGTTGCACACTTATTTCATCTCTTTACCAAAAATAGAAGCATTCTCCAATTTATTGAGCAGCATAAATGTACAACAGTGTAGTTTTTGTTCAAATCAACCTCCAAAAACCTTCTCGGCAGGGACTTTGTTATGTAGTGGCACTTGTTTTAATATAGAATCAAGGCCCCTAAAGATATTTCCTCCGCCATATTTTAAAAGATATATAACATTCCTCTCCAAAAGTGAAAATAGAAACACCATTTGGGTTGTGTTGATTGATCCAACCCATTGCTCATTTGGGATTTATTTTGAAAAGGTTGCTTGATTCGAGAGCGCATTATCCTTTATCATTTGTTTTATTTTATATATAATATTTTTATTGGATTGATATTGTTGGTGGAGGTAGGCAATGGTTGATGGTCAATGTGATGATGTAGCATGTGGAATGAATGGTTAGATGGTATTATGGTGATATTGTGTTCACATTTTGATTATTGTTCGATATTTGTATTATTATGGGTGATTTTGTAAATGTAGTGATTATTGTAAAATTGTTGGTGTTATTAGAATGTTCTAAAATTGTAACAACGTCTCTCTCTATATGATCGACGCCTGAAAAATTTCCTCTACACAGTGTTTGACTCTTCATGGTGGCATTGGCTAGGGTTTAACCCTAGCCATGCGTTCTCTCTTCGTTGGTTCAAGATATTGGCAGCAACGACGCTCTCTCGGCGTCTAGGCTTGGCTTGGTCAGCCCTCTCCCCTCTGGTTTGATGAATTTTGCAGTGTCCAACGACTCTCCCATCTCCCAGGGATCCATGGCGGCATCCCCCTCATTGACGGTCGTGACTTCTCTCCTCGAGGGTTCTATTTTGACTAGTGATCCCTTGTTTTATGTTGGTGTCTTCTCTTCACCTCCTTCCTTTGGAAATCTTAGTAAGCCCTCTTATAGAGATATTGTGCATTCTTCTTCTAATAGTTTGATGGTTCACAAAGCTCCGACGATTTCTATTCCCTTGATGAAAGATGTTGTATCTAAGGCAGCGATTTATAGCTCAATTACTTTGATTTTCCAATACATCAGACTGTGGACACATCTAGTTGACCTGCACAAATGGATCTGAAACCTTTGAAAACCAAAGATTAATGGCGAAGCTTTTATTTTCCCTTGTGCAAAAGGGTTATTTATTGTGATGTTTAATAATGCTCAAGATAGGGATTTGATATTAAAAACATGTCCTTGGTTCTGGGGAAAATTTGGTTTATGCATGAAACCCTTGACCCCTTCTTTTGATCCAGTGATTGACTCCTTGTCCTCGACACCGGTTTGGGTTAAGCTTCCAAACTTACCTTTGTACCTTTGGGGTTTTCCCTCTCTTCAAGATATCGAAAATGCTCTTGGGAAATTCCACTACAGTGGTACGAAACGGAAAATTACAGTACTACCACTTATGCTCGAATATGTGTGAAAACAGATTTCAGCAAAGGGTTCCCGGCTGAAATAATCCTAACAGGTGAAAGCACTTTCTAGTCTTAAAAGCTATATTATGAAAAAGGTTTCTTTCCGTTGTAGAGTTTGTTTTGAAACATGACATAAGGCATCTCATTGCCCGAAAAGACCAAGGCAAGCCAAAAAAAACCCACATAAATCAACTTGGTGGGATGGTGCCAAAGAAGAATGTCAAATGATTAATAAGGATGAGTCAAATGCCCCAGATCGATGTATGGTTGAGTTGAATTAAAAATCAGAAGAAAACATGGATACTTCTCCCAAAAAGCAAGATGTGGATCCACATGACCCTGTGAAAGAGGAAGATATTATCCCTCTGGATCAGGGCAAGGAAGCATTCAAAAATCTTGATGTGGCATCATGGGACTTGTTTGATCAGGGTCATTCTAGCCCCTCAGATCTTACCCAAAAGACGAGTTGGGCAGACTAGGCAGAAGAAGAGGAGACCCTTGAACAACATGAACCTCCATATCAAGGCATGCTAGGAATGGAGGGAGAAGAACCAAAGTTATCAAAAAGAAAATAAGCATGGACTACAGTAGTTAAGAAGAAAAAATATTCTTCGGGAGCACAGTCAATGGTGACAAGAAGCCGAACCCATAATCCAATCTAGAAATATATTGTTTTTGTAACTTATTATGTAAGCAGTTTGTTAAAATCTACTCATACAAGAAATTTGGTAACAATTAGTTCGATTATAGCCTCCATAAATCCTTTGATGTGTTGTATGACTCTTTCTGCAATCTCAGATAAATGTTTAAGCTTGTTGAATTTTAGCACTATGTAATAATGTTTTTTTGGGGGGCACAACGCCTTTTATAAATACAAATTCAATTTTTGTTAAAAAAAAACAGAATGTTCTAAAATTGTAGATTTGTTCAATTGATTATGAAGGGTATTGGTTATATGTTCTTTAATTTGGGTTTGGATAGATAGGTCAGTTTTTCTAATGTGGGATTCTTCATTTTTACGCAATGGATAATTATCTTATTATGAGGAGGTTGCATTCTTTGTCATTAAGAATACTCGATGTTTCAATCCCAGAGTAGGGATCATCATCATGAGTTTTTATGATTATAAAAACTCATGACGATGATCCCTTCTCTGGGATTGAAATGTCGAGTATTCTTAATGACAAAGAACACAACCTCCTCATAATAAGATAATGTCGAAATCGTCGCAAGAACAGGGAATATGATAAACACCTTGACAATAGAATGGGGTTTGCTTATCTTTAACGCCTTTGAATAGTTGTTTGAGTGTCTTCTGAGGCTTAAAAAAGGTTGTGACATTATTTTCAGATAAGATCTTGGAAATATGGTCGGTAATCCCTTGAACGTAAGGAAGAGAAAGTGAATCTTGAGAAATAAGGGCAATTTTGTCTTAAGTGCAATAGAATGCAAGAGTAGAGTCGCGGCATGAGATCAAAAGAACTTATAAGTAATCAAATCTAGAACTTATATCATCTTTAAAAATGTTATTTGGATCCTTAACATTCATTTTAGTGATTAGTGTGCATTTTCTTGAAATGTCAAAAATAATGTCAGAGGGAAGTATTGTGTGCAAGCTATGTGCATTTGGAGATGAATCAAGAAAATCTAAGACATGGGTTTTGTGTCAAACGTGACAAATTGCTAACCAACATGGATAGTATCCTTAAACTATGCGTGAAGAATATTTTACATACATTTTTGTAAGGCTTCACAAACTCTTTGCATATTGTGTAAACAGATAGCAGGGTTTGAGTATTTTTGCACATAAGCAACTTTTAGGGTTCAAATTGAAAATTTGGAAATGTAGAAAGGTGGGAATGAGAAAATAAACATTATTTGATTTGAATCACTATATTTTGCCAAGAAATGAACCCTAGGCATGCATTTTAATGAAGCAAGGCAATTTTGTCAATTTCAATGAAAAATAATAAAAAAATGTTGTCGACGTGGAAAATTTGATGTGAGCAAATGGAAGCGAATTTGGAAATTTTGAGATATGGGTTTTATCGACAATGCAAAATTCTACAAACATCAAGTATCACTTTTTTAAAGGGATATTTGTATGATTTTTGGAGTGTATTTTTCTAATCCCCCCTCATGTAGATTTATAACATCTTTTCACAACAAGCTTGGAATTTTTAAGAAATTAATTGAACTTCGACATCCTTAGTAAATTTGTGTAAACCCGGGGAACATAAAGGGTTGTAGTTTGAATTTGAACAGTTAGGGTATTTGAAAGGACAAAATCCAATGAACACAAGCATAAATATTAAATTTTTCAATGAACAAAGGGCCTTTGACTCACGGGGTATTCATTCTGTGAACCTATGACATAGCGCCTTCATTCATGGCATATTAAAAATACCCCTAATTTCAATAGATATTGGTAAATATATCTCAAAATCATTTTGTTGAACTTCCCTACCAATAAATCTTTGCAAAAAAAGAAACCTCTACTTTCACTAGATACCTCTTTTCATACCCCCTAATACCTATAAACCCCTTGACACCCCACATCCCCCCCAATACCTACAATATATTGACTTTATTTTTTACAATTTAAAAACCCCCTTTATGAATGAACGTGATAAGATATTCGTCAACAAGGTGACACCCCGATGCTTTGACTCTCCTTTTGTTTTGGGTTTTTGTAGAGTTTATTGTTGTGGAATTCAGAGATGTGTGGATGTAATGAGTACTAAGAGCATTCCATTGGTTGAAAAAGTACCAAAGATTGTTGTTGAAGTTTTTTTCTATAATTTTTTTTTATAACATATGTGTGTGAATTGTCTATTTAATTAATACATTTATAGTTTTTTGGTTTGATGTGAGTTCTTTCACTATGTGAATTTGATATATAGGTCCATAGGCATTGCATCACATATATTTTAAAAATATTTCCACCTTCAATATATAAGTCTACCAACAATTTTTTTTCTCTAATTTTTCACTTTTAAGGAAATGCAAGCAATTATCCCTAAAGTGCATGTTGAAGTCTATATAAGGACACAAATGATGGTCTGAAAGTTGTTATGGATTCCTCATGAGATAAGACATCTTTCCATCTGGTTATAATTCATGTTTCAATCCTAAAAGGTCTCCATATTTAAATACAAGATTGACTACTAAAAAACAAGGTAAATGCAAGCCAAAATTCACAAAACAAAATGCACTTCCAAGCCCAAAAAAAATGTATAAAGGATTATCAATCTTTATGAAAGTATATTATACCAATATATCTAGGTTGGATAGCTAACTGAGCCAAGAACGATACTGCATCATTATTCATGTAGAATTTGGCACCTCAACATGCTCCAAGAGTTGTGGTCCAAGCTAGTAGAAAGGTGTGGTATTTCATGAGTCATCATTTTCAAGTGTTAGATCATCAATGAAGTGCATATCTAGGCCTTAGCATGCATTTATTGAAAATTGACTTAAAATGGTAAAAACAACTAAATAGGAATTGTCTCAGCATGCATTTTCCAAAATTGCATAAAAATGTCAAAAATAGCTAAGTAGACTCTCTGGTAGATCTAATTTGGGGAATTTGAGACTTTATTGAGAATTAGTGAATATGAGGTATTGTTATCCATATGAAACATTCCAACCTAGTAATTTTTTGTTTCAATAATCATGCATATTCAATACTTCACGTGCATTTTTCTAGGATATCTCAACTCGATTTGCAATCGTTGTGCAAAAACTCAGTTTTTATCTATTTCGTAACATAAATTTTTTAAGGTTCAAATCAAAGGTATAACATTGTGGGAAGGTCCCCATCCCATATTCGTTTTGAAGCAAACAAAGTGGCGGATAAGCTGGCTAATATTGGTGTTCATCAAAAAGAGGGGGATTTGGAATGCAGTTCCACTCAACAGACAGATTACCCCATACTAATGGAGTGTATAGATTTAGCAACCAAGGAAGACCATCCCCCAGATGGGGTGATATCTAGCGCATATAGAAATTTATCTGGCAACAGTAGGTCATGGCACCTGGAAACAAGGGCCGCAAGCTAGATGTGAGCACGTGGGAAAATCTATGTAGAAGGATTTTGGTACTCTCGATCTTCGGTTCTTTGTAACATTCCCATTACCAAATTTCTTCTGATACCATACTGTAACATTACCTAGCTTACTACTGAACAATGCTACTCCAAAATCTAGTGTGAAAATTATACTCTATAACATAAGTTTTCACAGAGTTACTTCAAGTAACGTGCTCAACCCCAAGTTGAGTCATGCCACCCAAACTTTCCTATTTTGACATAACTTATATCAACAAAAGTAACTCAATACAATTGCACACAAAATCATACTGAGCACACAACTTTACTACGCGTGTAATCCACTATGAACATGTGTTTGCTACTGCATGCACAACCATGTTGGCATCATAGGCCAATTTTGTTTTCCCTGTGCACATGGTCTGCTTCCTTGTACACACAAGTGAATCCAACCTCTCGTGCACATAGATTATTTCCCCATGCTCTAGGTCATTCTAAATTTCTTTCGAAGACTCATGACAATTATCATAAGGTTAACTTAACATGAAAACTAACAACCACTTTCATACTCATGCATGACTACAAATACTGACTATCAACACCACACTTACATGTGCAAGCAACATTATACAGAACAACAACAATTATTTATATGCAACATCATACAAGAATTATACTGTAATGTTCCTGACTTGGCTATTCTAGGAAACGTTGCTAATGTGTGTGTAGGATCAAAGGTTTACAACATATAAATGATCATACAAATAATAAACGTGGCAAAGGACTGCAAAGTTTGTATTATGATATCTCTGTGGATTACAAAATGGCTGAATGTGGCTGAATAAACTGACAATACTCGACTAGATACACAGAAAAAGGATCTTAGTCGGAATACAAATAAGCAACTACGACTGAATAAAATAACAACACTCGCCTAGATCAAAAGACAAGAGGATCTTAGCCGGAATACAAATAAGCAACTAAAAGATAATACCTGGAATATGGGAGCACTGCGGAATCAATGAAGAATGATGGAAGACCTGGATGATCTTCCCGGTGACTAGGGTGTGTCTTTCAACACCGAAATCAGCCAACTGGTGTCGTCCTCCTGGAATACACTGAACTATCTCTCTTGAGATGCGCCTCTTCTCCTCAATGACAAGTCATAATCTGTCCCTATGAACCGACTGTCCCTGTCACTGACGATGTTCTTCGGCAACCCATGAAGTTTGAAGACCTCCCTAAAGAAAATCTTGGCTACCTGAACTGTGTTGTACTATGTCGATATGGTGTAGAAGTGAGAAAACTTGGTCAATCTGTCGACCACTACATAGATACAGTCCTTACCCTGGACCTTGGGTAGACCTGTGATGGAATTGCCTCAAAGACCTGCTGATGTTGTCCCAATAAATTCCTGATCTCTGTATGGTATTGTTGTCGACCTTTCGAATCCTTCTGAGTAGTGATCAAGAATTTTGCGGCATATTCTACCTCCCCATGTTTAAATATCCTCTCCATCCTCTTGGTTGAAACTGTCCTGGGTGCTCCTCTCGACATACCTCTTAGAACAACCTTCTTCCCATCCTGATCTTTGAATCCCATTTCCAAGGTTTGGTAGTTGGCAGTGATGTTTCCCAAGGTAATCATCCACTAAACTCCTAACACCACATCTGTGTCTGATAGGTCAACCACATAAAATGTGTCTCTCACTGTGTAGTTGCCTAACTTCATCTCTAATTTTGGAACTCTGTCTAAACACTCCACTATGTGGCCATCTGCTACCGCAACATCAAACCCCTCAAACTTCTTTGTCTGAAGTGCATGTCTCGATACTAGTGAAGCGTCGATGAAGTTGTGGGTGGCCCCACCATCTATCAGGGCAATTTCCCATTGTCCCTGAACAATCCCTCTGATACGAAGGGTATCATACCTGGGAACACCATAAAGGGTCGCTATGACACCTCCCTTTGTTGGTTTCCTCTTGTTATCCTATTCTGGCGGTTGTGGGATTACTAGAGGATGGGCTCTTGCCAATGTCGATGGTCTACGGGGAGGTTGCTCCTCTGCTGGTGCTGACTCCTCCTCTGAACTAGTGGATCCACTATCCTGCTCCTCCTCCTCACTGTCCACATTGTCTGCTGCTACCTCAATATAATGAATCTCTTTCTTGCCCATGCACCTTTGGCCTGGGACCCAAGGATCTTTGCAACTGAAGAAAAGCTTCTTCCTCATAAGCTCTCACCTAGACTCATCATCCAACTTCTCCTTGCCCTTCCATTCTCTCTAGAATGGCTTCCTGTCTTGATCCCTCTGGGGCACAAATGGTTTGGAGAAATTTTTAGTCTTTGGCACTGAGTTTGCCAGATCTCAAGCGCAAAGGATGGCATCCTACAAAGTGAGAGGCCTGTATGCCTTCACCCATCCTCTCAAAGGATCTATGAGTCATTCTGTGAATAGCATGATCAACCTGGGCTCTGATATATCTGTCACTGCACATCTACCCACTGAAACTCTGTGATGAACGCCTCTATTATGCCAGTTTGTCTCAACTGGGCTAGATCCCTGAAGTGTATCTCGGGATCCTTCCTGTCAAACCTGTCCATGAGCCTATCTGTAAACTCCCTATAGGAGGTGATGCGATTGTGACCCAATGTCACCAGTCCATGATACCACCACTCGTGTGCCTTACCCTCCAAGTGTAAGGTTGCGAAACTGATGGCCTATGTCTCGGTCATTTGGTTGAGCTTGTAATACGTGTCTAGCTTCTGTACCCGAGCTCTGGCGATGTATTTGGATGATCCATCGAAAGAAAGGATGGTGAGTTTCCCAACTTTTTGGATGAAATCGAGGTTATGCCCCTACTTCTATTGTGGTCCTCCCCTCTGTGGCTCTCTAGGGCGGTTTCTAAGTCTGAGTCCACAGTACTCAACTAGGGTCATGTCCTGATGGAAGTCACGGCCCAATGTTGCATACTCCCTCCTATACTTTGCAATGTCGTCGGCATGAGTGGGTGGCCTCTGTGCTATCAGTGGTGGCGCTTCTACCAAGGATGCCCTCTGGAAAATGGGAAACAAGGGTCTGGGAATCCTACTCGTAGAGGGGTATGTGCGAGAGGGTGACTGGGGTCTACTGCCTGCTCCTGAGTTCCCCTGTGTTGCATGCGGGACTTGTGTATCTGGGGTGCCCACTCTAGCCAATCTATCAACCACTTGTGTCAAGCACTGAGACATGGTCCATTGACTAGCTAACATATCGTTGATAACTTGCATGAAAGCTACCTCTAGATCTACGGGGGCCTTTCCACTACCCTCTGGTCGCTCATATCTGTCTCCTAGCATCCTCTTTGCCCCGTGCTCAGCCTCACGCTCTGCCCTTCTCTCTGCTTTTTTGTGTGCCTCTTCCTCTTCCTCTGAGCTAGGAGGAAAAGGGGGAAAATCAGGCCTATGCCTTCTTTCCTGATGCCTGTTGTAAGTGACATATTCGTCACCTACGTGCTCATGGCCCTCTGGGTTTTCTGCTGCACTCATTGTCTTTAGTCATAGGCTGGCAAGATTAAAGCTCTGATACCACTGTAATGTTCTTGACTTGGCTATTCTAGGAAATGTTGCTAATGTGTGTGTAGGATCAAAGGTTTATAGCATATAAATGATCATACAAATAATAAACGTGACAAAGGACTACAAAGTTCGTATTATGATATCTCTGTGGATTACAAAATGGTCGAATGTGGCTGAATAAACTGACAATACTCGACTAGATCAACAAATAAAGGATCTTAGCTGGAATATAAATAAGCAACTGTGGCTGAACAAAATAACAACACTCGCCTAGATCAAAATACAAAAGGATCTTAGCCGGAATACAAATAAGAAACTAAAAGATAATACCTGAAATATGGGAGCACTGCGGAATCAATGAAGAATGATGGAAGACCTGGATGATCTTCCCGGTGACTAGGGTGTGTCTTTCAACACCGAAATCAGCCAATTGGTGTCTTCCTCCTGGAATACACTGAACTATCTCTCTTGAGATGCGCCTCTTCTCCTCAATGACTAGTCATAATCTGCATAATGATGAATTAGGTTGATGACCCTTCCTTTATAGATTTCCAAAACTCTAAATCATGTTGAAACCCTAATTCATTGTTGACTTCCAAAACTCTAAATCACTCTTGAAACCCTAATTCACTATTGACTTCTATTTTTAGCTCATAATGACTTAAAAGTGATTTTACCCCTTTTTAGCTCAATGTCAGTTTCTGAATATAACACCTGTGACTGGAGTGACCTCTAGTAACCCTGTTTACCCCTGTTTGGCCCTGGCTATAGTCTAACGGGGCGGTTTAGACCATTAATCCTCCTCTCTGAAGCTCCTATTTGGAAAGGGACATTACATATACACATATTAAACACATATAAGTATGCACACAGTTAATGAGACAAGCACATAAAGACACTTATCTTTTATGAAAAGTCACCAACTGTGCACATAACTTAGACGTTACTCTTAGCCATAGACTATGTTGCTCATATACTTTCAACAACAGGTCACCCTCGAGCTAGGGCTTAACTCCACTAGGGAAAAAGGGTTCATAATGCCAAGCTAAGGTCTGACAATTAATAGAATTGTTCAGTCTAAGGTGCCACTATTGAAACTAGATTACAGTCTCTCATTCCCCACATGCGTGTTACACCCAAGGAAGTGTGCCCCTTCTCTAATCAATGGTCATTCGGTTTCCCCACTTCCCTTCCAGGGTTCCGGTAACATGTCGGATAAGACGTCTCAGAGCCCTGCAACTAATGCCTAGCGCACATGGGGAACAATTCCCAAAAAAATTCTCACATGTAAAGAATTCTCATGCACCTAACAACCCACCTCTTCGACAACAAAACTTTATTTACAATACCGAAAACCCCTTTACAATATTTTTTGTGTAGATAAGGTAATAGTAATAATTCCCAAATGGTCTGACCCCTTTTGCACCTCAGAAAATGAATGAATAATCCCCACAAAATACACTAAAGCCAGCAATATATATTGCATGCCTTAAATTGGACACTTTTCACCTTCAGAACTAGCTTTATCCACTTGGTGACTCATTCCCATCCCTCGAGAACTTAGGATAAATAATTATCCATAAATTATTTTTTTGGAAATATTAATAAAAGGTTCCCTATGACTTAAGTCCCCCCCCCCATTTTCCCTTTTCGGTGGATTTATACCCTTGTCTCTTTTCGTCTAATCTATCTATGTATAGTGATGTGATATTAATAATAACTTGAGTGTGATTACATTTTACAAGGATAGACGCACAGGCCTATTTACATCCCATCTCACCAGCCTCATAACCACGCAGGCTCTCTGGCCTCATATATATATATATATATATATATATATATATATATATATATATATATATAGAGAGAGAGAGAGAGAGAGAGAGCTTTGCTCAATGCACACTTCCAGGTAATGTGCACACTTATCCAGAAGTGTGCGACACTATGAAATGTGTGCACCCATTATTTAATAAAATTCCTCGCACACTACTCATGTGTGCACAAAATCAATACTTGGTGCCAATGGCTCACCAACCTATATGTACATTTACATTTACAATTGGTAGTAACGTATCACCATCCTATATGTACAATTACAAAGGGATTTGGATTAGGGACATTACACTCCCCTCCCCCTTATTTATGCATTGTCCTTAGTGCACTATATACACATGTACATACAAAATTTCAAAAATATTCAAAAATATGTGGATACTCTACCCACATTGCATCCTCATGCTCCCAAGTTGCATCCTCAGGACCATACCAGGTCCATTGGACCTTTACCAATTCCATTGCTTGATTCCAGAGCTGTTTTATTTTTCGATCCAATTTGCAAACCAAACGCACTCGAAAATTTCCTTTTGCCTCCACCTAAACCACATTCCAATCAATAATATGATTAGCATCAGTGTTACGGAAATATTCCCTTGTGGACAGGTGAACTTTCCCTTGGATTCCATACCCCTCTACCAAGACAAAAAATTACATTTTGACACTACCATTCCTATAGATTCACTTTATCCATCGAAAAAGAGAGAAGGAGGGGAAGTATGATGTACCTCATTTATGACCTTTGTCCAAGATGCTCTAATCCACAAGCTCCAAACAATACATGCAATGGACAACAAGAAACAAACAATTATCTCCTACTCTAATGGATTAGACAAAATCAATCAATCTATGAAGATTAAGACAAGCATAGACAAGCACATGTAAACACATACTTGATGGAAATAGGCCAAGTATATTAATGATAACTTCAAAAGGAAACTTACAATCTTCAGATGATGTTGCAGTAGCCTCTTCAAGTCCTCCTCGCCCAACCCTTGCTCGAAATATCCACAATCAAAATAGCAATGCTTTGATGATTTCACATCCTTTTCACCATGGGAGTGCCTCCATTTATAGGCTTTGAGAGGCTCAACTACCTTGGGTATATTTGGAATTAGTTGAGGATATGGCTCCAACAGTTTTTATATCTTCCTTAGATGCAGCCCTTGAGTTAGATTCGAGCCAAATTAACCCAATCTATCCATAGTTGTCTTTAGAGGAAAGTGGGATTTCCTCCAAGATTCCCTCAACCACCTCAGTGCTCCCTTAAAATGGAAAGCAAAGTGTTGCAACGCTTCCCCTGAGATGGACAAGGAGAATTAGCACTCCATTTGTATGAGTAGGGGAGCGTTGATCTTCCAAAAAGTCACCAAGATGAGTAAAAATACTTGGTATGACTATCAGATGATGGGACTTATTCTTCTAACATTTTTTAGGGGTTGTAGTAAGTGTTTTCATGGTGTCGTTCAAGATGTGACACTTAGAATAAGTGAATGCAACACTTATGACACTTTCAACAATAAAAGCATCACACTTGCGACAATGAGACTGTGACATTGTTGAAGTGATAAATTTTTATGTGTAACAGATTGCCCCCCAAAGTGTGAAGTCAAAAAAGAAATGTTGATAGTCGAACCACTTTGTAGATTCTTCGAAGCAAGGGTATGGAGTTGGAGAACATGGTAGAAGTTGCAGACAACCATCAAATAGTGTTAATATGTGTTCTATTCCTGAGGCATTCATACCTATGCTCAGAATACAAATGACTCAAAGGACGATCGCCAATAAATACACTGTGGATCCATGATGATATTGACTAAGGAGATGGCACCAACGATACAATGTGGATCCATCTCTCTATGACCTTACTTGAACGCAACCACGAAAGAATACACAGTGGAGCTACAATGTGATAAGAACATATCCACAAATGAATACAAAGTGGATCTAAGTGAAAAACATGTATATCAGTCAGATAATAGCCATCGCAACATGGGTAAAGTGTATATGCAGATGAATACTCAACCCAGGGTCTTCATCCCAATCTTATAACAGTACGATTATGTCCATGTGAATAGATGATTTAATTTCGAACATGATAAAAACCACTTGATTACCGATCATTGAGGTATATCGTTAACAAGTGTGATAGAAATCATCATTGATGTGGATGATTCTCAAGATACTTTTTAAAATACAATCCAGTGAATGTGAATAATGAGATGAAGTCAAACATTTGTGGAATCATTCGGTCAAGGGTCATTGATGCATACCCACTACCGAATGAGAGGAGGTCTTCCATTGAGGCATGAAGTTCCCAAGGTACTGATGTGTCCCTAAATCTATTTCCTGGATAACTTGTTGAAGTCGACAGGAAAAGACTCATCGAAGAAGGGCACTGATGTATCCCCCATTAATCGACACAGAACTCGTCACAAGAAAATGATAAGATATAGTAGATGAAAATGGACTGACATGGGTATGGGAACTAGTAACATTGTAGATGGCTAACTTTTGAGATGAAGACTTCCCTTGGACATTGAGGCAAGACATAAGACTTGGCAGCATAGACTCAGAGTGGACCAAAACATAATGCAGTGACTGTTGGGGTATTCTTTGGATGTGACAAAGGAGTAGAAAGACTCATAGGATTGGTTCAATGCAGAGGTTAATGGATTATCCAAGTGTATGGTAAGGTAAAAACAAGTTTTGTGTTAAAGGGAAACCATAAGAGTTTCCTTAAAATATCTCAAGAAACTTGTCCCACTTCCTTCAATTTTTCCCCCATCCAGATAGATGAGTACCTCTTTTTCATTTAACGAGCTTGATGAGGGTAACACATGATTGATATAACTCACCTTCAGTAAGTTCCTCTTCTTTTATTTAACGAACTGGAAGAAATAAGGGTTCGTCCCCAGATGGGCCCTTCAATGTGTAATTTTGCGAGTCCAGAGAAGGGAAACTCGATTGTTTTTCATGTGTAGGGAGTTTGAAAATAACTTAAAGAAGACTTTGAGGCTGTCCTTTTTTGTGATTTAGTCTCTAAGGTCCGAAAAAGTATAAAATTATACGACGGAGAACTCTTCTAGTCGATATTGACTAGAGCGTTCCTTTTGGTAGTTAGTCTGTTGGGACCGAAAAAGAGGTAATATACTTCCCAACAGACATCTCTTCATATTTTAATGAGCTCAAAGTATGACAAATTTTTCTCAATAGAGTCATAAGGTCATCAACAAGTATCTTCTCTATAATTTCTTGCGTAATCAAGTTATTCTGGGCAAAAAATGTCAACAATTTCTTTTAAAATCAACAATAATTTAGGAAAAAACTCAAAAAATAAATATTGTTAATATGAAAAAGGGTGCAAATGACTCAATTTGGACATATTAAAAATCCATTATGGAAAAAACAAGTCATTCTCACCTTTCATTAAACCATTTGTCTTTTTCCTTGATTTTTTTCCCTTTTTTGAGCGATTTTTCGGTGTTGACTGCGGGAGCTACAAGGTGTTGGGTATGTATTATATTCTTTGCATGTGTGTGTGTGGGTGCGTCAGATTCGACAACTGCGTCTGACGATCCCTCTAGAAATGTGTTATGTGTCATGTGCGTCGAGCGCTTTCCTAGGGGGGTCCCAGGGGGGGCAGGTATGCCCCCCCTGGGTTATGCGCAACGTTCGGGGCAACACCCTGAAATTTTTTTTTGAACGGTTTTTGCTATTTTTAGCAGTTTTCTAAATTAATCCCAAATTAAGGGATTAGGGTTTTGGTATCTACAGAATACCTAAAAACATTGTATATATTTTATGGTGAATGGTGAAATTCGCGATAATGAATATAAAAAAGGTTTTCCTGGTTGAGGGTTTCTGGTATAAAATCTTTGTGTACTTTGTGTATGATCCATTGATTAAATTATGTTTTTCTTAAGAATCTATATGCATTGCTTCACTTCACAGGTTTAAAACTTACATGTGGTATCAGAGCTCATTTTTGGCTTCAGAGGGACGCCTTTGTTGCTAAGGGTTTGGCTCGGTCTTGATAGATCAAGTTGATCTTGGGTTTGTGATAAACCTAGGTTTAGTTGGAGCTTTTGCAGTGGTTATTCGAGTGTAGAAAGAGGAATGGCGAGCTCTTCTAGAATTGAGATAGAGAAGTTCAACGGTAAAAACTTTTAGCTATGGAAGCTCAAGATGGAGGACCTTCTTGTAGACAAAGAACAATGGATCGTTGTGGATCCTCGTACATAGCCTACTGGTACACCGTCTACTAGCACACAGGCTACTGGTACACAACCTACTAGTACACAAACTACTAGTACACCACCTATTGGTATGTCGAAGGAAGATTGAGAGAAGTTGGACAAAAGAGCAAGGAGTACTATTCGACTATGCCTGGCATATTCAGTGTTGTTTAATGTCTCAGGAGAATCTACAGCCAAGGAACTATGGGATAAGTTGGGGAATTTGTATCAATCAAAGTCCCTGGTAAACAAGTTGTTTCTTCGAAAGAAGCTGTATCATCTTAGGATGAAAGATGGAGATTCTTTGACAAAACATCTAAATGCCTTTAATACTCTGGTAAGTCAACTTGTCTCTGTTAATATTACGATTGCAGAAGAAGATAAATGTATTACTTTGTTATGTTCTTTGCCAGACTCTTGGGATAATCTGGTTGTAGCAATAGGTAGTACCACTCAATCTACATTGAAGTATGAGGATTTAGTTGCATCCTTGTTATCTGGAGAGATGAAGCGGAAAAGCATGGATGGTCATAGCACAGATGATTTATTTGTAAGAGGTCGTACCCAAGATAGGAATCATGGTAAGCCTCTACAGGTAGATCTAAGTCTCCAGGAAAATCTTTGAGGAAATGTTGGAAGTGTGGTAAAACGGGGCATTATAAGAAAGATTGCAAGTCTATGAAGGTTGAAAAACCAAAGGGATTTGATATTACCTCTTCCACAGAGGAGAAAACCTCCACTGAAGAAGGAGGTGATGTTTACCTAGCATTTGCAAGTACACATGCAGACCGTGATGTATGGTTGATCGAATCAGGTGCATCATACCATATGACTCCTCACAGGGAGTGGTTCTCTGAATATGAAAAATATGATGGTGGTGATGTAATCCTAGGAGATGACTCAAAAACAAAAATCTTGGGACGTGGAAGGGTTAAGTTGCTGCTAAAATATGGAAGGATTAGAACTCTCCCTGGGGTTATACACATTCCAAAACTTTCCAGGAGCCTAATATCTGTAAGCAAGTTGTATGATGTAGGAGTGGATACTGTTTTTGGAAATAACACTTGCAAGATGGTACGAGGGGAAATGGTGTTGATGAGGGGAGTTCAGTGTGGAACTCTGTACAAGTTATTGGGAATCACTTATACTAATGGGTGTAACAGTTTTGTTGTCCTTGAGAAGAAAAATAAAGAAGACAATACCAATATCGTCCCTGAAAAGAAGACCATGATGTGGCATCAAAGACTGGGGCATATTGGAGAAAAGGGCCTTGGAACACTACATGGTAAAGGCATGGTTGAAGGTATGTCTAATTGCACTATGGATTTTGATTTCTGTGAACATTGCATATATGGTAAACATAATCGAGTAAKATTCCCATCTGGTGCTACAAGAGCAAAGGGGATCTTAGAATTGATACACAATGATGTGTTTGGACCTGTGCCTGTTCCATCACTAGGTAAGTCTATGTATTATGTTTCATTCATAGATGATTTCTCAAGGTACACATGGATTTATTTTCTTAGAAATAAATCTGAGGTATTTGATAAATTTAAAGAGTGTAAGGCTCTAGTAGAAAATCAGAAAGAGAAGAAAATAAAGGTATTGAGAACAGATAATGGTGGAGAATTCTGTGGAAATGAATTCGAAGAATTCTATAAGAAGTGTGGTATAGCAAGGCAGAAGACTACTCCATACACTCCTCAACAGAATGGAGTTGCAGAAAGGATGAACCGGACACCTATGGAAAAAGCAAGGAGCATGCCCAACGGTGTCGAGTTAGGACAAGAATTATGGGCAGGGGCAGTGGGTACAGCATGTTACCTGGTCAATTGATCACCTTCATCAGCATTGGATGATAAAACTCCACACGAGGTATGGTCTGGAAAGAAACCCTCTCTTCAACATCTTAAAGTGTTTGGTTGTGATGCTTATGTACATGTTCCAAAAGAAAATAGAAGTAAGAAAATAGAAGTAAGCTAAAGAAGTCACTATATGGTCTGAAGCAATCACCTAGGATGTGGTACCAAAATTTTGACACATACATCCTTGGATTGGGATTTGTAAGAAGCGAGGTTGATCACTGTGTATATTCCAAGCAGGTTGGTGATCACTTCATTTATGTAGTGTTGTATGTTGATGACATGTTGTTGGTAGGAAATAACATGGATGTTATCAAGGAGGTGAAATCGCAGTTATCCTCCAAATTTGACATGAACGATCTCGGTGTTGCTAACTTCATTTTGGGAATGGAGATTAAAAGAGATCGTGCAAACAGGAAACTCTGGTTGAATCAAAGAAAATATGTTGAGACGATATTGCAGAGGTTTAATATGCATGGAAGTAAATCGGTCAAGGTTCCTATTCCTATAGGTGTAAAGTTATCTACAGATCAGTGTCCCAAGACACAGGAAGAAGAAGAGGACATGTCCAATGTTTAGTATGCCAGTGCAGTTGGCAGTTTGATGTAGGCAATGGTCTGTACTTGACCAGACATTGCACATGCAGTGGGATTTTTGAGAAAGTATATGTCAAAACCAGGGAAGGAGCATTGGACAGCAGTAAAGAGGGTCTTCAGGTATCTTCGTGGCACTAATAGTTATGGATTGTGCTACCAAGGAAGACCAGGATTGGACAGAGTGGTGGACATACATGGCTTTGTTGATGCAAACTGGGTTGGAGATCTGGATCGCAGAATATCTACAAGTGGGTATGCGTTTAACCTATTTGGAGGAGCAATCAGTTGGATGAGAAAAATACAGGTTGTAGTGGCACTCTCAACTACAGAATTCGAATACATGGCAGCCACTCATGCAAGCAAGGAAGCGGTATGGTTACAAAGATTGTGTTCAGGTATTGGGTTGGTACAACAAGTAGTGAGATTAGATTATGACAGTCAGAGTGCAATCTTTCTGGAAAAGAACCCAGCTTATCATTCGAAGACAAAGCATAGTGATGTTCAGTATCACTTTGTGAGAGACATGGTTGAGGAAAAGAAGGTGTTGCTGGAAAAGGTTAACACTTTGAAGAATGTTGAAAATTCATTGACAAAGTCTGTTAGCACAAAAAATTTCTCATAGTGTAGAGTAACAATGGGCATTGTTGAATATATAATCCCCTGGACCCCTGGATGCAAAGAAAACAACAAGTGGGAGAATGTTGGGTATGTGTTATATTCTTTGCATATGTGTGTGTGGGTGCGTCAGATTTGACAACTGCGTCCGACGATCCCTCTAGTATTGTTGCATGTGTCGTGTGCGTCGGGCACTTTCCTAGGGGGGTCCCATGGGGGGGCAGGTATGCCTCCCCTTGGTTGTGCGCAGTGTTCGGCACCGGGCGTCAGCCCGAGGCAGTGCCTCGAAAAAAAAAATTGGACGGTTTTTTCTATTTTTAGCGGTTTTCTAAATTAATCTTGGATTAAGGAATTAGGGTTTTGTTATCTACGGAATACCTAAAAACATTGTATATATTGTATCGTGAATGATGAAATTCGCGATAATGATTATAAAAAAGGTTTTCCCGGTTGAGGGTTTCCGGTATAAAATCTTTGTGTACTATGTGTATGAGCCATTCATTAAATTCAGGTTTAAAACTTACACAGGCAACCATTTGTGAGTCTGTCTAGACCAGGTTGGTACTATGGCCTTTCTCATTCATTTACATGTTTTTTTGTTTAATTTCAGTCTTTATTTCATGAGCTTGGATTCCTTGGAAAGCCCTAAAGCGTCGAACAGGATCGACACTCCCTTAAGNGGGGGGGGGGGAGCATTGTTCGAGATTTCAGCGCCCTAGTATGTCTTCAAGGGGAGTGCTAGCGCTCTATTTTTTCTTTCCAGACAGCGATGGGTGCAAAAGTTGAAAAAAAAAATCGTTTTTAGGTTGTGAAAAAAGCAATTCCTCTTCTTGAAACTTGGCTAATGTGATTCTTTTGTGGATTTGCAGGTTTTCACTAGCGAGCATGATTAAATGGAAGGAAAGAGAACATGAATTCGATGATATGGCTTCCTTACAAGACCCTCAAGCAAGGGAATCTCTACGAAACTATGGTTTGCTAAAGTACTTCAAGCTACAAAACATGAGAAAAGAAGTCTTGTTGCTCGAGTATCTAATTAGGTTATGGGACAACGATGAGAAAGTGTTCTGTGGATCTCACATGCTTGATATCGACATCGATGATTTGTATTTCCTAACGAGGCTCTCAAAGAGGGGAGCACCCATCCTTTTGTTTGTACACTGGTCTACTCCACAACCGACAGAGGCATATGTTATCGAGTATTGTGTGTCGGGATCAAACTTGGCAGGGGGGAGAATCATCATTAAATATGTGATGAACCTATCTGTATGATCCATTCTCTTTTCTATCACAAAACTGATGAGAAGCACCAGTGCCCACCTTTCTTCCAAGTCTCAAATATCATATGTTATTCAATGCTTGGAGCCCACAATTTTTAATTGGAGTGTAGGGTTCTTGAAAAACATCAAAGAGAATATCTCTAAGTGTAGAATAGGCAGACATAAAAAATTTGGATACAAATATTTCTTGGTTTCATTCTTTCTAGAGTGGGTACCACAGATGCAACCACAGGTTGCATTGATAACACGCCCCACATCCAATCCACGGATGGAGAGGTGGATGAGTCTTTCACCTTAGTTGGGGAATGAACCCTCAACCTTCCTCTTCACCACTAACTTCTTCACATGGTGGAGAATACAACTCGTGGTTATAGAGGATTTCTTATATGTTGGAGTTGACTTTAGGGGCAACGCAGATTTAGTGCTTCTCAAAGAGGTATAGTGGGACGCATTAGGAGAAATACAAAAGATCATGACCTTGCAATAGTGTTTATTTTTATTTTTATATGTATGTATTTATTTTTTGTTGTACAATGAGGGATCTAAGTCATTTTTTTTTGTCATGCAGACAAAGGCACGTCACATCCGGTGGGGATGCCAGCACTAGAACATTGTGGAGATGCTTAGGAAGTAGCGGAGGTTGACGTTGGAGTAGGAGAACTTCGTGAGGTGGAGAGGGACCTCTGTGGGTTGACCATTGGCGTTCCTTCCATGAGGATATGAGATGTACCCTTACATATTTAGAGACATACAGTCAGGGTTCCTGAAGGCCTTAGTCATCTGCTACGACGAGTGGCTAGAGAATTTGTGTGCTATGTTGAGTATAATGTAGTGTAGGAAGACAAGTAGAGTCTCTTGACACGTTAGTATTTTATGATGATATCATGGAATGACCCACATTTTTCCCTACTATGTACCTTTTGGACGATGTATTTTGACACACTTTTTCTATTTTATATACAGGCACATATATATATATATATATATATATATATATATATATATATATATATATATATATATATATATATA
>ML777077.1:250206-261518 GCA_009831015.1 Picea engelmannii | reverse complement strand
GTTTTTATTTACATAATTTATGTTCTAAATGCTTATCTATGTGCAATATAACAATCCAACATATAATTTGATAACAATTTTGTAGTTGTATTAAGTTCTCTCGATATATGTCTATATTCTAAAATTCAAAATATCTCTCGAGACGATGAACCCTTAGATGGAAATGTAGCAAAACAGAATTACGAACACCGTATTCACAGTTTAGTTTACAAACCACGAGTTGAGAATCAAGTTTCATAATCAACTGAGATATACCTAAAGAAGAATCTTCGGTTAAAAGTTCAATGAAAACATGATATTTTGCAACTTTATTGGTTGCATATCTGAGGAAAATTCCTCCTAAACTCACAAACTCTCCAGAGTGGTAGATGACCCAAGCTGCAGAAGCGATATTCTGGGTATGTCGACTAGCACCATCCACAAATCCAAAATAGATAGGAAAGGATGATGACATATGCACATTCAAGCAAAAAACAAAGTATAAGTAGCTTTAAATAATGGGGCAAAACTCGTGCACGCAAAAGCGAAGACACCCCAAACCAAAAACATATAGTACAATAATGTACAAAGCACACATGTGAGATATTCTATGCATGGTACTTCTTTAGGTGAATCCCATTTCAAGGCTCATTGAGAGATAATCCATCGTAATTCACTAACTCGTAGGCACCTCTTTGTAGCACACGCTTTAAGATGTATGGCCCATGCCACATAGGCTCTAACTTACCTACACCAAGTTTGTCATGATCTTGGTCATTGTTAGGGACCTAACAATGACCCTTCATCATCATATTTTTGGGAAAGTGCATCCGCAACCACATTGTCTTTACCTTTCTTGTAAATGATCTCATAATCATATCCAAAGAGCTTAGTCACCCATTTTTGTTGCTCTGGGGAGGAAATGTGTTGTTCCAGAAAATACTTGAGGCTTTGATGATCTATCTTAATTTGGAAGCTTTGCCCCAATAGATAAAGGTGTCAAAGATCAACGGCATGCAGAATAGATAACATTTCCTTTTCATAGATAGATTTGCCCAAAAATTTTTCAGACAGTTGTTTGTTGGTAAAGGCCAAAGGCCGACCTTCTTGCATAAGGACAACGCCAATTCATTTCCCTAAAGCATCACATTCTAGGAAAAAGGTCTTCGTGAAATCAGGAAGGGCTAGGACTGGAGTGATGCACATGGCCATCTTCAAGGTTTGAAAATCCTGAGCAGCTACTGGAGTCCAAGTGAAAGAATTAATTTTAAGGAGTGCAGTGAGAGGTGCCACAATCTTTCCATAATTCTTAACAAACTTGCGATAATAACCTGTTAAGCCCAGACATCCATGCAAGATTTTGAGAGTCTTTGGGTGAGGCTAGTCTTGCATAGCTTCAATCTTTTTAGGATCCACCTTGATGCCATCCTTGCCAACAAGATGACCTAAGTACTCGACTTCTGAGGCGCCAAAAGCAAATTTAGATTTTTTCAGGAAAAGTTGGTGCTGAGAGAGTAGATGGAGAACTTGATCCACATGAGCAAGATGGTTTGTCCAGGTTTTGATATAGATGAGGATATCATCAAAGAAAACTAAGACAAAATGATGGAGAAAAGGACAGAAGACGTGATTCATGAGGCTTTGGAAAGTGGAGTGAGCATTAAACAAGCCAAAAGGCATGACCAAAAACTCATAGTGGCCCTCATGAGTTCTAAAGAAAGTCTTAGGAATGTCTGCCTCTTTCATACGGATCTAGTGGTAGCCAGAAGGCTCCATCTACGAAAGACCAGACTAGGACCAGATCTCCTTCTGTGAAAGCGCGAGGTTGAATAGACTTATCCTATTGAGTCTTGATGCGTTTTTAATATGTCTCATTGATGAGAGCAGCATCACGACGAGTTTCATCCAACTTCATTATATATATAATTCATTCTTATTCGACAAAAGTATGGGGTAGGAGTTCTACGGTGATTTTCAAAGACAAAATCTTGCATTCAATTGGTAACATTGCTTCCAACCCGTACACCAACTAGAAGGGTGTAAATCCAGTGGCAGTTTTAACTGAAGTCCGAGAAGCCCAGAGTGCAAAGAAGAGATGCAAATTCCAAGAGGTTTTGTTCACCCCCACCATGCGTTGAAGCATGGTCTTCAAGAATTTGTTGATGGCTTCAACTTGTCCATTTTCCTAAGGATAGTAAGGGGATGAATTTTCATGACGAAAACCTAACTTGGTGCGCAATTCACAAATCATTTGGTTCTGGAAATGGGATCCATGATCGGTTAAAATAACTTGTGGGAATATGAAGTGAGCGATGATGTGATTGAACATGAAAAGTGTTTCATTTCGACCATCATTAAGAAATGTATCCATAGCCTCATCCCATTTAGTGAAATAATCAATCGCAACAATAATATAACCGTGCCCCCAGCTGAGGTAGGATTACATTGCATGAAATCGATACCCCATTTGGAAAAGGGGTCGATGGAGACAATGGGATGGAGTGGAGTTGGGTGGGTACGTACTTTCTTCTGAAAGATTTGACAGTCTAGGCATTTTTTAATGGCCTCAATGGAGTCTTTGAATATGGAAGGCCAAAAATAACCAGCACTTAAGATATTTTGGGTTGTAGCCATCCTAGAAAGATGACCACCACAAGCTCCAACGTGACAGTCATTTAAAACTTGTCCAGCCTCTTCATGGGTTAATAAACATCATAGAACAGTGTCAATACCTCGGTTATACAAAGTGTCACCAATGATAAGGTAGTGCTTTGAATGGTGTCTAATGTGACGTCGTTCATCACGTGAAATTCTTGGTTGGAAGCATTGGGTCTAGAGATAGAGAATAATGTCTCCATACCATGGGTCGGATGTACTAATGAGGAACTGTGATTCATCGGGAAGAGAATCATTGGGTTTAGTATTCTCATCAGTATGGGGAAGATCGCAAATTAATTACGCAAAAACCAACGATTTCTTAGCTTTGGATTTGGAAAACTCGAGATCGAATTCTTGGAGAACGACGATCCATTTGGAATATTTGACCCAAGTAATTGATGAGTCAAGATGTGATACACAGGGTTTGAGTCAGCAATGATCATGGTAGTGTGAAGCAAAATATAGTGGCGAAACCTTTAGACAACAATTAATGTTGTCAAAGCCAACTTTTCAACATGTGAAAAACGGAGATCAGGACCGAAAATGATCTTACTTAAGTAGTAGATCGCATGTTTGGCAACGTCATCATCCTCTTGCACTAACACCATGGAAATAGTGGAAGCAGAGGTAGCCAAATAAAGGATGCAATCTTTTGCATAGTTGGGGGGATGTAAAAGCAGTTTATTCGTTAAAGCATGCTTGAGATCATCAAATGAGTGTTGAGAAGTTGCATCCCAGATAAAAGGGGCATCTTTATGCAACAATCTCATGAATCTTTTAGTAATTTTGACATAATTGCATATAAAATGATGGAGAAAGTTTTCCTTCCCTTGCAAACTTTGCAGTTGGGTAAGATTGTTGGGAGGAGGTAAAGCAAGAATGGATTTGACTTTTAAGGGATCCACTCTAATCCCATATTTGGATACTACGAAGTCGAGGAGTCTCCTTGATTCAATAGTGAAAATGTATTTATGGGGGTTCAAACGTATGTTGTAATACCTACATCTAAGAAATATTTCCCTTATATGACCAATATGATCTTGTCGACTAGCCGAGTGAGCGAGCAAGTTGTCGAGATAGGGTTCAAAAATATGTTTGATGTCGTGGAAAGTGTTATCCCCACTTTTCATGGATAACTAGGAGATCATGTCTTGAGGCCCACATGTCCTAGACATGGAGTACCGAGAGCAGGATTGACCTGAGCATGGCCCTGGAGGGCCCACCTTTTATTCTTCCATCATCTTTATCTTGTCAGCAGCAATAGCATCCATTACCATTGTTTTGGTCCTGTATCAAAAGAGGTTCTTGCTTCATGAGGTAATTAGTCCATGTATCATGGTATGTGTCACATTTGATCATTAATACCTTTAAATGTATGCATCTGATTCCTTTTATTTCTAACAACTACTTGGATCTTACATTTTCCCACTTGACCACATTTGGGGGGATTGACAGGGTGCCCTAGCAAGCCTGTATCTGTAGGTTTTGGTTTTCCACTAGGGGGACTTTTGAAAGGCCATCTTCCGCTCCCCTCATAGACCCACTTATTCATCTTACTTCCCACTCACTTATCCCATTCCCCTTGTCCGGGCATTGGTTTGACCTATTTTCAGGACTGCACCTTACCTCGTGGGAAGAAAGGGCTAAAGGCCCAAAAGGTAAAAGAAAGATGGTAAAAGATAAAGCTTAATAATAAAACCTCGAGATGCTTCGCCTAGGGATCCCCAAGAAAGCAATAAAAGGCTTCTGAGCAAGAAATAAGAGGGACTTGGAAAAATAATAAAACAAGACCTAGTAAGAGGATAGGGGGTCTCATCACGAGCCATCCTATTAGGACCATGGGTACCTAGCAGTATGACATTGCCACTAGCTGGTTACCATGCTAGGGCAATGACTCTTGGTTGCATGGCCAAGGGAAAGGGGGTCTCATCATGAGCCAGCCTTTTCATCTCTGTGAAAGTACTTGTGGGTAACATTGTCAGGTCTGGTCACCATGCCAAGAAAGTGTCCCCTGATTAGCTCTTGAATAAAAAAAAAAGCAAAAAAAAGAATGAAGGTAGGAATGGTCTTGGAAAAAATGCATATGTGATAGGTACAGCTCACCTTCTATAAAGGCACCCACAGGTAACACTTTTTCATCCTTGGCCTTTACTGCACCCACATGCTTGGACACCCTCTGACCAGATCACCCACTTACATCGCTTGGATGAGGCATTTTCGGGAACTTTCCTTTTCCTGTGGACAGTAGCCCAATAGAACGCCTTGTTTCTTTCTCCAAACTTGTATTGTAGGCTTGTGTAACATCTTTCAACTATTGATTGTTGTATTAGAGATTTTGTGCATATGTTTAATAATAATGATGATGAGATGTGATTGAAATTTCTATGATCCCTGTGACTGATTAGCCCATGGAGGGCATAGCCTTTGATCTGTAGGACCATGCCCGACGGACAGGTACCATTTGGACTGGTACACATGGGGAGATGATCAATTCGGACCTCCATGGGGATGAAGATCCCACCAGATGGATGTTGAGACCCCATCAGGGTGTAGAGATAGGACAGAGGTTGATTAGAGACTTTGCACAGGAGAAGAAGAGGAAGTTCCACCAGAGGCACCTCGACACAGCTGGACCTAGGGGGATTGACCCATTTTTAGTGGGACGTTGGCCTTAGATGGTAACTAGGACATCACCAGGGGGATTATGACATCATCATGAGCGTGTTGGTAGATGGACAGGGCAGTTGGCACGTGTGGTAACTTGGAGGAGCCCAAAAAGGGCTAACGTCTTGCTTCAGGAGGCTGCACTAACTAATAGGGGATAACGTCACCCTAGAAAGGGGTGATGTCTTACATTTTTTCTTGATTAGGGTTTAGATTTGAAAATTTAATGTAAAAACAGTATGATTTGATATTATGGCCTTGTCGGCCTTTTTACCTGACCTAAAATGTAAAATTAGGTCAAGGTTTTCTATAAATGAGGGATTTTAACTCTCATTTTTTCATCACTAGTCATTCACCCCATAAGGAGGTCTGAAATTTGCACCCTATATTGGTTATTTGGATGATTAAGTGAGGCGCACTTGTTGAAGGAAGACAATTTTGGCATTCTATGTTGTTTCTCTTGAAGGAAGGTGTTACAACTAGGGTTTGCATGGTTATTTCTTGGTGAATTGTAAGTATTTTTTTGCAAAACTTCTTGATCGAATGGTTGTAGTTTAATTTCTTGCATATGTTTATGAATATTGTTGAATCAAAACCCTAGGGGAAAAGCACACAAGTAGTTCATTGTCTCATGTTCCCTGATAGAGAAATCTTTAGCCATTGTTGAGGAAAGAAATAGCCTAGCCATAACTACACTCCTATTTCCTCTTCCTCTTTGTTAGTCGTACTATTTTGAAGCCAAGAAGAGTGAGACGTACTTGGCCTAGGTTTACTACACTAGGGTCGTACTCTTTCTAGGGTTTTTTGAAAGGCCTTGTTGTAACAACACCTTATCTCATCAAACCCTCTTGTTTTGGTTATATACTTTATTCTTGAGCTAGTCATTTTGCCAGGAAGGAGGAGAGAGCATGAGGCCTTGTTGTAGCAACACCAGAGTGAGCCTCTCTCCCCTAAGTTTTTTATTTTGAGGCCTTGCCTTAGCAACACCTCAACACTCTTCCCTCTAGTCCTTAAAATCTTTGCCTCCTTCAACTCTTACGTCCTTCACCTTTGACTCCATTAAACCCTAAGGCACTGATCTAAAGTCCTCTAGCATTGAAGTGAAACATTGATCACAACACTCTCAAAAATATTTGAATTTCAAACCCTAACTACTCTAACCCTAGATGTTGATGTCATCATTGGTTATTTCATCTTTAATGCAGCAACGTTTTGTTTAAGAGAAATTGAATGATGGTTTAAGCATTAATTGAATAAGGTGTTGATTGGGTACATTGAATGCTACATTGTTCCAATGTTTATTGGTGAAGTGTTATAACTTTTCATTGATATTGATAAACATTGACTTCGTCAACATTTATTGCTAGTTGCTTATATGTATTTATCAGATAGTCTTATGAAGTGCTAACCCATTGAAACAGCTTGCACATATCAGTTTGTTGTTTCTTTGTTCTAGGCAGGTACACTTATTTGGGGGTTTTACTTCATTATTGGCCTTTTGCCAGACTATCTGTTTGGGTGGTGACTTGTGAAGGTGGAAAACCTTATCTTTATCTTATTAGCCTTTTGCCTCTTCAAAACCCTAGGTCACCAAGGACGTCTCCCCTGGGCCTAACCTCCCTAAAGAAAAATAATCATCCCATTGTGGTGACATTGGGTGGGATTGGTTCATGTTACACCAGTTTGGCCTTCTATCTTATAGCCTTTTATCCTAGCAACAAACTGTGCGATAAAATTTTGGGGCCGTTGTCGGAAAACACTGAGTCAAACCTTCCTCAGACGACAACCTTTTGGTAAGCCTTGCTTTAGAGACTCTTTTCTTACAAGCTTACTTGGCGACTCCACTAGGGTGTTTTCCCTTTTTCTTTGATAATTTCAAGCAAATTATCTAGCGACTCCATCGATGAAGACCCATAGCGGGCGACATTACTCAAATCCCTCTACTGTGGTGACTGTCACTCTAGAAAACCCTACCCCTCCACTTAATCCACACAAGTGGTCTCACCCGGAGATTTCCAGTTGTTTCAACCTAAGTAACATCCAAGGTGGGCTACATGACTTGCCCAAAGATGTAAGTTCCTGGTTACCTTTTTTCTTAGGAAAAGCAGTTCCTGGTAACTCACATTGGGCCCAGTTTTGTGATATCTTTGAATTTCATTTGGCCAGTCAAGAACACCTTGATGACCTTATGAGGCTTTTTGCGAGCTCCCTTCTAGAAGATGCTAAGGTTTGGATTGATGCCTACCCGAAATGAAGCATAAAAAACCCTAAAGAACTACAGAAGGCCTTCAGAATAAGATGGTTCAACAATGAACACACATAAGATTCTTACTCCCAATACCTTTATATTTGCAAAGGTTCCTGTGAGAGTGTTAGGGATTTCAGTGATAGGTTCAACCTTCTCCTCAAAAAGGTCCGATCAAAACTGAGCTCTGAACAAACTGTTCTCGAGCACTACTTAAACTCCTTGGAAGGAGTCTTACAGTTCACCCTCAAGGACCGGTCACCTTCAACCTTAGAGGAAGCACAAGATTTAGCCTTTCAGATTGAGAGAAATCTTGAATTCGAAGACTACATCTATCAGGTTAACCCCTCACGTAATAATGACCTCTGGGATCCTAGTGATGAGTTTATCCCAGAACCTAAGCCCCCAGAAGTCCTCCAAGTCGAACTCACACCCCCTAAAAGTAAATGGAGCCTTTCCCATACCCTTGAAAGCAATACCCCTTGTCAAGAATTTCCTATAGAAACTAGACCTCCCCAGGACAAGAAGGAGGAGATTGAGATTTTCCCACCTGAAATCGTTAAGCATGATCCTCCGGAAGATTTTCCTCTTTTCATCCACCAAGTAGAAGATCCTTTTTCAAAGAATGGTGAGGCCACACCTTTCTACATCACTCTCCAAGTCAGAGATTCCCTCCTTCGGAATTGTTTATTGCACCCAAATGCTACAACCAACATGATGACATAGGAAGTTATGCATCAATTAGGCCTAAGCCTTTCACGACCAAATACTAGAGGTGGTTTTGCTAAAGGAATCATTAAAAATCTAGAAGTTTCTTTTGACTCCTGCCCTAGTGCTCCCTTCTTGATAGATGTGATCGTTATAGATGTCATAAGAAATTTAGGTATTATCCTACACAAAGACCTCATAAGGCACTTGGCTGGAAGTTTTCATGAACAAGAATCCAAGGTAACTATCCTTCACCCCGAGGGAGGATTTTTCACCCTCTACAATGAACCTCTCGTAGGCTCCCCAATTGAAAACTCTAATGAATTGAATGACCAACTCTTATGTATCGATAGTGACCTCAATAATTGGTTTGTCCAAGAAGGGAAGTTAGATATGGACACCATTGAAGAAAATGAAGGAATTTGGAATTTGGAATTTGAAGGATCTCACTCAAGCTCTGGATCGGGTGTTGGGATTGTCTTAACAGCCCCTTCAGGCGAAACCTTTTACCACTCGTATAGGTTGGAATACCATTGTACCAACAACATAGCCGAGTATGAGGCTTTGATCCTAGGTCTCAACTTAACAATTGACAAAGGCATTGCACACCTAAGGGCAAAAGGGGACTCAAACCTCATAGTATCACAAGTAATGATGAAATTCGCTACAAAGAATGAAAGGTTGAAGAAATACCAAGACTTGGCCCAAACCCTTTCGAAATCCTTTAAGATAGTATCTCTTGAGGCCATTCCCTGAGAAGATAACCACATGGCATACAACTTGGCTATTTCTGCTTCCACCTTACAACCTTGCGAAGGACCACTTTGTATCTTGTGCAATATGGAAGTCCTTTTTATACCTTCTCTTCCAGACAACTTGGAGCATTGGCAAGTCTTTGAGGACGACGACCAAATCAATAGGTTCATGGAAAATAACAAAGAATTCTTTGATTCACAAATCAACTTTCTGGTTGAATCCATGAACCTGGAGGTCATAAACCTTCAAAACAATACCCTACTTAAGGGTTGTGTTCCCTTGGAAAATATCTTCAATAGACATGATGTTTTCAAAGGAAGAAGGCCCAATGAACATGTAGACGAAGTTATAGAGTTCAACATAGGCACGCAAATAGACCCAAGAATGATCAAAATAGGAAAGGGCACCACTGAAAAGGAAAGGCTGGAAATACTTGCACTCATCCGGGAATTTAAAGATACCTTTGCCTGGAACTATGATGAGTTGAAAGCCTATAGAGGGGTTGTCATCCAGCATGCCATACCTTTGGTAGAAGGGGCCAAACCTTTCCGATAAAAACTAAGACATATTAGTCCAAAGCTAGCAAGCCGAATACAAAAGGAACTCCAAAAAATGGTGGACACTGGTATCATAGCCCCTATCCGATATTCCTCTTGGATGTCAAATTTGGTAGTTGTCCGAAAGAAAAATGGTGACATACGCCTATGTGTTGATTTCCATAACCTTAACCAACTATCTTTGAAATACAACTCCCTCTACCTAATATGGAACATCTCCTGCAAAGGGTTACCGGAGTAGGAATGATGTCCATGTTGGATGGTTTTTCGAGATACAACCAAGTTTTTCTCAAAAGAGAAGACCAACTTAAAACAACATTTACCATGCCTTGGAGAACCTTTATGTACTTAAGGATGCCATTTGGTCTTATGAACTTCGATGCTACTTTCTAGAGAGCAATGGACTTTGCTTTTAGGGACCTTATACAAAAAATCATAGAAATCTATCAAGATGATCTTACAATTGTGTCCAAGGATAGGAAGGACCACCTCTCACACCTCAGGATTGTTTTTGAATGATGTAGAAAGTATGATATCTCGCTAAACCCCAAGAAATTTGTTTTTGGGATTGATGAGGGAAATTTATTAGGTCACGTGGCTTCGCAAGGAGGTGTCTCCATTGACCCTGAGAGATTCCAATAAATAAAGGATGTATGCCCCCCTATCAACAAGAAATCTTTACAATCCTTACTCGGGAAAATCAATTTCATTCGGAGATTTGTACCAAATGTTTTCGAGAGAATAAAACCTATGAGTACTTTACTAAAAAAGGATGTGGCTTTCAAGTGGGATGATAAAACCAACAAATATTTTGAATATATAAAAGACGCTATCTCCCAAGCCACTGTCCTAATCAATCCTGACTTCTCACGAGATTTCAAAATATTCTCGTTTGCCTCCCAAGACACCATTGCAGGAGTTATAATGCAAAAGGATATTGATGACCATGAACACCCTGTATCTTTTATGAGAAAATTCCTTATGGATTCCGAGTTGAATTATTCCATCACTGAGAAACAAGCATATGCCTTGGTAAAATCCCTCAAGCACTTTAGAAACTACGTCGGCTACAACAAAATTAAAGCTTATGTCCCATACCTAGCAGTAAAGGATGTCCTATCACAACAGGATTGCATGGGTACTAGGGGAAAGTGGGTTTCAAAAATCCAAGAGTACGACTTAGAGATAAAACCCACCAAAATAATAAAGGGACAAGGTTTATCCTAGATGATAACCGAAAGTAATTAAGAAGTTATATGAATGGGCGAGAGAGAACAAATAAACGTAATGGTCAGCGAATTAGAGCATGACGAGTGGTATTCTGATACCGTTTACTATCTAAAGAACTTGTCTTTCCCTAACCACCTAATAGACTACAAAAGAAGGGATTTGAGATTGAAGGCTACGAAATACTTCTTGACCAAAGATGGACTTAGGTGGAGAAATCGTGACGGGGTCATACTTAGATGTGTGAACAAAGAAGAAGCAAAGAAACTGCGAGAAGAATTGCACTCTAGATATTGTGGCGGGCACTTTGCAGCTCGTACTACTGCCCACAAAATCCTAAGGGTCGGATATTATTGGCCAACACTTTTTGCTATTATTTTACCCACATATTGTACCCTTTTTGCCCCTACTTTTTGCTATTATTTTACCCTTCATCACCTGCATTTTGACTTATACTATCATTTCATCTGATCATTCCAAGGTATACAACGTCCTTTCTCATTATTTTATGCTTAATC
>ML777077.1:237938-248291 GCA_009831015.1 Picea engelmannii | reverse complement strand
CCTAAGAATAAAACCTCGAGATGCTTCGCCCAGGGATTCCTGAGAAAGAAATAAAAGGCTTCTGAGAAAGAAACAAGAGGGACCCAGAAAAATAATAAAACAAGACCTAGTAAGAGGATAAGGGATCTCATCACAAGCCAACCTATTAGGACCATGGGTACCTAGCAGTATGACATTGCCATCAACTGGTTACCATGCCAGGGTAGTGACTCTTGGTTGCATGGCCAAGGGAAAAGAGGTCTCATCGCGAACTAGCCTTATCATCTCTGTGAAAGTACTTGTGGGTAACATTGCTAGCTCTGGTCACCGTGGTCACCATGCCAAGGCAGTGTCCCCTGATTAGCTCTTGAATTAAAAAAAAAAAAGAGAAAAAAAAATAATAAAACAATAAAAAGAATAAAGGCAGGAATGGGCTTGGAAAAAATGCATCTGTGACAGGTACAACTCACCTTCTACAAAGGCACCCACAGGTAACACTTTTGCATCCTTGGCCTTTACTGCACCCACATGCTTGAACATCCCCTAGCCACATCACCCACTTACATGGCTTGGATGAGGTCTTTTTGAGAACTTTCCTTTTCCTGTGGACACTAGCCCAATAGGACGCCTTGTCTCTTTCTCCAGACTTGTATTGCAAGCTTGTGTAACGTCTTTGAGCTATTGATTGATGTATTAGGGATTGTGTGCATATGTTTAATAATATTGATGATGAGATGTGATTGACATTGCTATGATCCCTGTGACTGATGAGCCCATGCCCAATGGACAGGTACCATTTGGATAGGTACACATGGGGAGATCATCAGTTCGGACTTCCATGGGGTTGAAGAGCCCACTAGATAGATGTTGAGACCCAATTAGGGGGCAAATACAGGATTGAGGTTGATTAGAGAATTTGCACCGGAGAAGAAGAGGGTGTTCCACCAGAGGCACCCCGACACAGCTGGACCTAGGGGGATTGACCCATTTTTTGTGGGACATTGGCTCTAGATGGACTAGGACATCACTAGGGGGATTATGACATCATCATGAGCATGTTGGCAGATGGACAGGGCAGTTGGCACATGTGGCAGCTTGGAGGAGCCCAAAAAGGGCTAACGTCTTGCTTCAGGAGGCTGCACTTGCCCTAATAGGGGCTAATGTCACCCTAGAAAGGGGTGACGTCTTACCTTTTTGCTTGATTAGGGTTTAGATTTGACAATTTAATCTAAAAATAGTATGATTTGATATTATGGCCTTGTCATCCTTTTTACCTGACCTAAAATGTAAAATTAGGTCAAGGTTTTGTATAAATGAGGGATTTTAACTCTCATTTTTCCATCACTACTCATTCACCCCATAAGGAGGTCTGAAATTTGTGCCCTATATTGGCTATTTGGTTGATTAAGTGAGGCGCACTTGTTGAAGGAAGACATTTTTGGCATTCTATGGTGTTTCTCTTGAAGGAAGGTGTTACAACTAGGGTTTGCATGGTTATTTCTTGGTGAATTGTAAGTATATTTCTGCAAAACTTCTTGATTGAATGGTTGTAGTTTAATTTCTTGCATATGTTTATGAATATTTCTAAATCAAAACCCTAGGGGACAAGCACACAAGTAGGTCATTGTCTCATGTCCCCTGATAGAGAAATCTTTAGCCATTGTTGAGGAAAGAAAGAGCCTAGTCATAGCTACACTCCTATTTCCTCTTCCTCTTTGCTAGCCATACTAATTTGAAGCCAAGAATAGTGAGACGTCCCTGGCCTAGGTTTACTACACTAGGGCTGTACTCTTTCTAGGGTTTGTTGAAAGGCCTTGCTGTAGTAACACCTTATCTCATCAAACCCTCTTGTTTTGGTTATATACTTTATTCTTGAGCTAGTCATTTTGCCAGGAAGGAGGAGAGAGCACGAGGCCTTGTTGTGGCAACACCAGAGTGAGCCTCTCTCCCCTAGGGGTTTGATTTTGAGGCCTTGCCTTAGCAACACCTCAAAACTCTTCCCTCTAGTCCTTAAAATTTTTGCCTCCTTCAACTCTTGCATCCTTCACCTTTGACTCCATTAAACCCTAAGGCACTGATCTAAATTCCTCTTACATTGAAGTGAAACATTGATCACATTACTCTAAAAAATCTTTGAATTTCAAACCCTAACTACTCTAACCCTAGTTTCTGACGTCATCATTGGTTATTTCATCTTTAATGCAACAACGTTTTGTTTAAGAGAAATTGAATGATGGTTTAAGCATTAATTGAATAAGGTGTTGATTGGGTACATTGAATGCTACATTATTCCAATGTTTATTGGTGAAGTGTTATAACTTTTCATTGATATTGATAAACATTGACTTTGTCAACATTTATTGCTAATTGCTTATATGTATTTATCAGATAGTCTTATGAAGTGCTAACCCATTGAAATAGCTTGCACATATCAGTTTGTTGTTTCTTTGTTCCAGGAATGTACACTTCTTTGGGGGTGTTTACTTCATTATTGGCCTTTGTTCGAACTATATGTTTGGGTGGTGACTTGTGAATGTGGAAAACCTTATCTTTATCTTATTAGCCTTTTGCCTCTTCAAAACCCCAGGTCACCGGGGATGTCTCCCCTAGGCCTAACCTCCCTAAAGAGAAAGAACCATCCCATTGTGGTGACATTGGATGGGATTGGTTCTTGTTACACCAGTTTGGCCTTCTATCTTATAGCCTTTTATCCTAGCTACAAACTGTGTGATAACAGAAAGCATACAACATAGCACATTGAAACGTCCTTCTAGTGTTTTAAAGGCCAAAAGATAATTTATGATAGACTAAAGTTCCCCATGGGAAGATCAAGGTTGTTTTATGTTGATCAGCAAGTAAAATATCGATCTAGTTATATCTAGAAAAGCCATTCATAAAAGAGAAAATGATACTTCCGGTGCAATTATCTATAATTTCGTCAATAAAGGGTGTAGGGTAATTGTTCTTAGGACAAGCCTTATTTAGATCCCTATAATCGACACAAACATGATTTTTCCCTTGTTTCTTGGTGACTAGAACAATGTTGGAAACCCATTCAGTCAGAGGTATGGGATAAACAAAACCATACTTTAGAATCTTTCCTACTTTTGCTTTTATTGTTGCAGTTTTCTTCGGATGAATCGGGTGAAATTTTTGTCTCACAGGTTTAACTCCAGGGTAAGTTTTTGATTTCATGCACAATGATAGAAGGATCGATCCCTGGAATTTCTTCATAGCTTCAGGTGAAGATGTCATGAAATTCCTTAAACAAGGCGATGTAAGTTTCAATCTCTTTTGTTGAACAATTGGCACCTAGTTGTATGTTTTCCACACTACCTTGTTTTTTGGATATGTCCGCACTAATTTTATGTGATATGTTTCCCAAACTCCCCTCAGAGATTGTATCCTAAGTGAGTATCAAAGATTGGGGAGTGTTGACGATATCGGTGGGAAATATATATGAAATATATTTCTCAAACTCATCCAAACTAGGAAGAAAGGATGGACGATGGTGGTTGTCAGTCCATGGTGCCTCCTCGATACTAAGCATTCCCATAATGGATTCATCGAATGGAAAAATCTATAGGATGTAATCAAAAGTGGAGGATAGAGAATCTAACCATGATGGTAACTAATAGGAATTAGATGCCAGCAAATGTTGGTCATCAGGTGAAGGAGAGGCAGCTTGAATGGCGTCGTACTCAGCCTCTGCAGGACTAAGTGGCATAGTCTCAACTAGTGAATCGAATTCTAAGGGACTAGGTATGATCCATGGATCAAATGATTTGAGGGATTGATGTACCACAGTTGAAAGCATATTAACCATTGTGATATGTTGCATGGTTGGAGGAAGAGGTGTGGGGAAAGTGCCCATGAGAGAAGAATATTTCAGTAGACCTACCCCTAAACTTTCATAAGTAATATTTGAATACCCCAACAATGAAATATTGTTTCTTGTTTGAGTGCGAGCATCAGGGGTGAAGTAATCTAGCTGATCGATGGTCACAATTTTACCTTGATGAGGAAATTGGATGCATCGAAAGATTGATGACGTGACAATAGTCATGGTGTAGAACTAACGTCTGCCTAGCAACAAGTTATCATTGAGGGGAGCGTCGATAACTTCTACATCGACAAAAACATTTGTTCCCCCCAGTTCAACGGCTAAGGATTCTAACAATCCATGAGGTCGGAAACCTCTTCCATCAAATGATTATAACATGGTGGGAAATTGATTAAGACCATGTGATTTAAGGCCTTTCCAGCAAGGTAAGGACATGACACATGTTGATGCTCCCTCATCCAAGATCGTGCGACAAATATGTTGATTATGGACAACGACATCAATTTGGAAAGCAAGTTGGTGAGAAAGTCGTGATGTAAATTATCTAGATTGAACGTGATATTATTTGATGACTCAAGATCTATAGCTCTGATGGCTACCAAGAGAGTTCTATGTTGGCTAGAGCAGTGTTGTATAGCTTCGAGAATCGACATGGCACAAGGTGCTTGGGCCAAATCTTTAACAATGTTGTAGTTTTGGGCGACACGAGAGTTAGGATTAAAGGTCGACTATCTGATTGTGCTCTTGGGTGGACGTAAGATAGAGTTAAAATTCGGTTTCTCAATATAGAGAGGTTCAGATGGAGGATTAACTGAAGTGGAAGGTGGATTAGGCACAGGTCCATTAGTTACATTTTCCTTGCCAGGTTTACCTGGTGGTATGTCATATGTCGTAGTGCAAGTGGTCAAATCTACACCATTAAACATATAAATGTGTGCACTTGATGAAGCATCATCATTAGGAGGATAACTTGGGTTGCCTCCTTGCGGAGGTGCAGAATTCTGTGCAACCAGTGACTGTTGTTGTGGAAAAGGATGTGTCAAGAAACTGTGTTGAGAATTTCCTTTAAATAGTTTAGTAACTTCTTCCCAGTGGAGACAGTCTCGTGTGTAGTGATCTTCAACACATATGAGACATGGAAATTTTGGTTTACATTGTGGTTTCTTTTCAGTAGCAGGTGGTTGTGCTTGTGTTTTTTTATTTTCAGTTTGATTATTTTTTTTTTTGGGTTTATTCTTATCTTTCGTTTCCACCCCTCATTGTTGTGGTGAAGCGGATTGGACTGCATTCACTTCTGATACTTGAGTAGGGGTGGACTTTGATGAGAGTGGAGTCTGCATTGTAGCTGAGGGAATTATTGAATGATTGGTTGTGCTAGTCGATTGAGAACCAGACTGGGTTTTGACGAAACCGATGACACCATCTGAATGAGTGGTGGAGGATGGTTTTGATGGATTGGTTGATGTGTGGGGAGCGTTTGGGATCAATTCATACAAAGTACCAGATTAGGAATAAACCATATCCAAATACTAGGCACAAGCAATGGATTACTCTTCTGTGACTACATCGCAAGCAATGGGAGGTAATAGAGATTTTGTGAACCATTCAACCAAAATCTGGTCGGGAATGGTTGATTTGATCAATCGTCATCGTCGTCTCCATTCATGAATATGATCAGAAATATGTACGGAGTTGGTTTGATGAAGAGAGGTCAAAACTTTTGTATCTAATGGGAAATTGGAAGTGGGTGAGGAAATCCATGGCAAGTGAATTAAAATCTTGAAAAGTTTCACGTTATAACTCAATGTACCATTTAGTCGCTTAACACGTAAGTGTACATTGGAAAAGACGTAAATGGATAGAATTATCCATCAATGGGTTTGATGAAAACCATAGATGAAATGTCATGACATGATTATTAGGGTCTTCTCCATGTTTACCGTCAAATTTTGGAATGTCAGAAGGTAATTTGGCTGGAATGACTAGCCAGAAAGGGGAATGTAATATGGGATCATTTGTTAATATCGACAGATCCAGTAGATCTAAAGTGGATAAGAACGGTAAGTGTCGATTGGATTGAGGATGATATTTGTGTGGCATAGGAACACCAGTAGGACCGTAAACTAGTTTAGGTGGATAGTTGTATCCCGTAGGTCCCCCCATATGCTTCTATTGTGGATTTTGACCAACGAAAGTAGGATTAATTTTTTGTGGAATTTGCATAAAAGGAGAAGGAAAATCCATTTGGCCCTGGGGAGGATAGCTAGTATAACCCTTGGGAGGATAGCCAGCTTGAACTTGAGGTGGGTAACTAGGTTTCCCCTAAGGAGGGTAACCTAGTTGACCCTAAGGAGGGTAAGTGTTTTGACCCTGGGGAGGAAAGGATGATTGACCTTGAGGACCCCAAGTGGGATTCGGGACACCTAGGAAGGGTTGTCCAAAATATAGTCCATAAGGATTAGGATTTATCGATCCTCCTTGTGGGTTCGGATTTAAAGATCCTCCTAGATGTGGTTGATTATCCCAGGGGTGGTCCCTAGGAGTGTTGCGGGTTTCTGGTAAAATAAGTTTGAATTCCCCCCTGCCATAGGTTGGGTAACAACTGGGACTTGTCCGGTGAAAAGGGGTTGCCCCCCAGTTAGGATTTTTCCATTGAAGGAAGGTTTCCCCCCAATTGGGATTTTCCACTGAACGAGTATTTCCCCCCAGTTGGGATTTGTCCACTGAAAAAGGGTTGACCCCCATTCTAGATTTGTCCACTAACGAAGGATATCCCCCCAATAGGGATTTATCCCGCAGTCAGGTTTTGTTGTATGCTAGGGTTTTGCATTCTTTGATGTGAAGGTGTCCCAGTGATATTTTTTGGTGTGTATGAGGTTGTCGCTTAAAGAGGGATGGTAGGTGTAACCATAACGGTACTTTGCAAATGACTATGTACTACAAATCTTGTGCCACTCGTTACTTGTCCTGAGGTGGTAGCAATATTGATTGTTTTTCCGGTAGGATGGTCAGCGAGCTGACTTGATGGTCCTGCATCTGCACCAGTGGTGGTAGATGTATGTGGAGGGTCAAAGACTGGTCGACTAAAATTAATTTTTTCATAAAGATCTCGACCCGATGGAGTTCTCCATCTAGGATGGACATGAGTTTGTTCTGGATCTACCATTTCAGTAAAGCAGACATGGGTAGTATATTCTTCATTGAAATTTGGTTTTTGTGGTTCCATGTTTACTTGATCGTATGGCCTTGAAGGTAGCCTAGGATGATCATCAACTACGATTTTTCCTGAGGAGTCTACTCGGATAAGGAGTGGATTGCGAAGGTTTTTCAAACCCGAGTTTTCAGGAGGGATAGGACCTTCCTGGACTACTACTAAATCGCCCTCGAGATTTTTGATCAAAGGAGTAGCGGCACTCCCAACGTCTGAATAGTTTTCGACCTCTTCACAGTAAGTGTCTTCAGGTGAGTTAGGAGGTATGGGTTTGTATCCTTCTGGAGGAAACCCTTGCATCCTACATGATCTACGAAGACCTTTATCGGCCACAGTACCAATTTTAAGGATAGATAAGGTAAACAAACAACATTCACTAAAAATTCTAAAAAACCAACAAGCAAAATGATAACTTCTCTCAATGAGCGCACTAGTTGGTGATGAAATCCAACATCGCGTGAACAAAGTAAGAAGGGGTTAGGATTTGACTGGGTGGATCAGTTACGTTGGTGGCATGATTAACATACTTACGCCTTGGTGCAAGTTCCCTCACGGTTTTACCTGTGGGTTACCCTCTAAGGAGTCCGAGTGAGTTTGACCAACATATGATCTAGGTACAGCGAAGACTTCCCTTCACCGTCACCTCATGTAAGGACCCTAAATATTATGGCCACTAAGGATTCCAACTCGTAGTCAGCCTTTGGATGGGTACAATTGACAGTCGGGTTCGAACATATCGGCAGGATATCAAGTCCGAAATTCTTCAAGAGAACTAAGGAAAAATGGACCGGTAAACTCCAGAGGACCCTGAATGGATTCATAATTCACGAAGCTCCAAGACCAAATGAAAATAGTTGATTCTCAAGAAGGACCCCAAATATACAATTGTTCCACTACAATTGGTTAAGCCTCGTAGGGATCATCTTTGTTTCTCTCCTGCACATCACCTTGTGTGAAAGGGGGATCCCCATTATGCTTATACAAAGGTTGGATTTACTCTCCCTATCACAATATTATGATTTTGTCTTGAATTCTTTTGAGAGTTATTCTCACAGCCTATTCCAAAGCTCTAGTCCTAATCTATTGTTGGTGTAAATATCTAAAAAAATAAAAGTTTCTAGTTTAGTTTTAGTTAGCACTTATTTTTGTTGTTGTTTGTTACACAAGGGTGAAAGATAGAGAAACTGATGTTGTTTTAGACTTGACTCCACAAGAAGGTAAAAATAATGATATGTAGATTTTATTTTCAATGAACTTCTAGTTATAGGAAGGAGAAGAGTTTCTTCTCTTTTCGTCACTAACAAACACTCAAAAATGCAAAATTTTATGTTATTTGGTTCCCATACAAGAATTCACACAGTTGCCAAATTATCACAAAAAACTTTTTAATATCCAAAACCAATGCATATGAATACTTCTTTGTTTGATTATGGATGCAAATTATGACGTTTGTCTAATGCTTCATTCTTTCACTAATAATGAAAAAGTTCACTATGATGATTCAAAAAAGTAAGAATCAAAAGAGCATACAAACAAAGATACTCCCGACAATAAAAAAGAGACCAAAAGAAAAACAAATGTCAAACTATTCAAAGAAAGATTCAAAAACACTAAGAAATAAAAAATTCATCCTTTATAATCTTCAAGAATTGAGTAAGAGATCAAAGACAAGGAAATCAATAGACATGTGATCAATAACATTTCATGTGAATTCCTCTAATCAATCAAACAATCAAGAAGAGTGGCAAAAGGGAACCAAATTTGAGAGAGAAAGGTCAATTTTGCAATCAAGAAAGACATAACAAACTCAATAAAGACTAAAAAGGATGAAGCAAAAAAAGTTTTAGTCAAACATGAGCTAAGATCAGACAAAGGAAGTTCCGAGTTAGAGAAGGAGTTCTAAAGACTATACCCAGCAAGCAAGAAACCCTGAAAATTTCCAAAAAGGGGAAAATCAGTGCTCTGGTAACCAAGACACCAGAGAGATACAATGCTCCCTAGAAGTCTCTGGGGGAGCGTTGATCAAGGAACAATGCTCTGGCGTGAACTACAGGGGAGTGCTAGTTATGAGGAAATTTTGAGAAAAAGCTCAAAATCTCAGTAACTCAGGAAATTTCAAAAAGAGGCTCTGTGAGATAACTAGCAAAGGCAAGGGAGATAAAAAATTTCAGATCAAATCAACAAATAGGATCTAATGATAGGAAAAAGTATCGGATGAACCAAGGGAAGAACAACTAAAATTTCATCCCCAGTGGAGTCACAGATTTCTGTTACGGAAATATTTCCCTACGGACAGGTGAACTTTCCCTTGGATTTCAGACCCATCTACCAAGACAAAAAATTACATTTGGACACTACCATTCCTATAGATTCACTTTATCCATCGAAAAAAAGGGTAGGAGGGGAAGTATGATGTACCTCGTTTATGACGTTTTTCCAAGTTGCTCCAATCTGTGAGCTCCAAACAGTACCTGCAATGGACAACAAGAAACAAACGACTATCTCATGCTCTAATGGACTAGACAAAATCAATCAATCGATGAAGATTAAGACAAGCATAGACAAGCACATGTAAACACATACTTGAAGGAAATATGCCAAGTATATTAATGAGAACTTCAAAAGGAAACTTACAATCTTCAGATGATGTTGCAACAGCCTCTCTAAGTCCTCCTCGCCCAACCCTTGCTTGAAAGATTTGTTATCGCACGGTTTGTATGAAAGGTTTAGATAGCTTGAGTCAATGCTTAAAACCGGCGTAACAGGAGCTTCCCCACCCACTGTCACCTCGATGGGGGGCTCTTTCTATTTAGGAGGGCTAGTCCAAGGGAGATGTCCCTAAGCAATCTAGGTCAATGAAAGGCTAAGGGTAATAGATCAAGTCAAAGGAATTCCCCTTTCACAGATTGCTGCCCAAATGAGATAGCCAAGAGAAAAGTCTTCCACTGAATGAGGCACCTGCTTGCGAGACAAGACAAACAAAGCTAGAATATGTGTTGCAGTGGGTTAGTACTTCATAATATTAATGACTATCCTCTAATATATATGAGTAAATGATTAAGTGCTATTATTGACGAAGTCAATGATGGCTCAATAAAGACAAAGGATTAATATCACTTCTTCAATAAAGCATAAAAGCATTCAATGTTTAAATGTCAATCCTTGTATCATATATTAATGCAATGAATACCTCAAATTAACTCATATATATAACGTTGTTGCGTCACCTATATTGTTGTTGCAATAGGTATGACATCAGCCTTAGTCAAAGGTCAAAATGATGACAAAGAGCAAAAAACGTTTTGTTAAATAAGCTTAC
>ML777077.1:202085-226371 GCA_009831015.1 Picea engelmannii | reverse complement strand
TTTTGAAATTATATCTCTGTGGAACGGGAATAATACTTCTCTATTTTTTTTATTTTTTTTTTAAAAGGAGATATTTTATTTCTAAGATTATATATCTAGGGTTTTGAACCGGAATAATACTTCTCTTTGGTTTTTACCTTTTTTACCCAGAATAATTTGTGTAGTTTCTTCGGACTTCTCTGCGGTTTTTAGAAATTATTTTTGGCTTCTTCAACGGGTTGAGCATTTGGACATCTAAAATGAGGTGAGACACTTTTTACTTTGATTCAATTTTAATTTTACGTAAAGGGATTTAAATATATATTTTTTTATTTTAAGTTTTATAAGTAAAAGTTGATTTGAGAGATAAAGTCAATCCATAATAATAATTGTTCAATATGAGCACTCCACCAAAATTGTTCAATATTCCAAAAACTCATCCTAACAAGGGGAGCCCCCCCAAAATCACCCTAGAGATCCTTTACGATTATATGGAATCAGTAGAAAAAATAAGAGAAGAGAGAGATGCCAAAATCCAAATAGAGTTAGAAACATTAGAAAAAAAGGAGTGAAGAAAGAGATGTAAAACTCCAAATAGAGCTAGAGGCAATGATTGATAAAAAAAAGTTAAAGATACCATTCAAACTCAAATAGAAGATAGATTCTTAGGGTTCAAGACTGAATTGCAGACAATGAAGGATAGAATTCAAGAAATGGAAAAACATAAACAATCAACCCAAGAAGGAGGAGATGAAGAAAATCACAACTTGAGAGATAGGATTAAAGAGCTAGAAGAAAAACTAACCAACAATTTGACCCTCGGTAATATGGAAAACAAATTGGATATAAAACCCATCAAAGAGGAAATGAATAAACTAATCGAATTGGACCATGAGCATAACAAAAGATCCTTGAACCTCATAATTTTTGGTATAAAAGAACAACAAGAGGAGGATACGCTAGCAATAGTAAAAGAAGAATTAAAAAATAAATCATAAATTGATACAACTTACCTCATAGAAGCAAAGAGGCTAGGAAAAATAATTGATCACAAAGATAGGTTGTTTCATGTCAAAGTAAATTGTAATGACCAAAAATATAGCATACTTATTAAATCTCTGAGCTTAAAAGGGTCAGAAATATTTATAAATGATGACCTCATTCCTGAAGACCAAGCTGAATTAAGGAAGAAAGTTCAAAAGGTAAAAGAAGCCAGGAAAGAAGGAAAATGGGCAATAATTAGAAATCGAAAAGCTATTGTTCGAGATAGAGACCAAAAGGATAATAATAAATAGGAATTTGGGACACTCGGGATCCTTTTTTGGAATTGTCGTGGCTTTCCATGGCGCAAAGGTCCTATGATAAGTTGGATCCTAGGTGATATTGATATTATTTGTCTAGCTGAAACTTGGGAGCATGAGGAGTCTAAAGTCCCTAACATGGAAGGATTTGTCTTGTGGTCAGCATGGAACAAAAAATCACACTGAAGAGGGATAGGAGGCATAGCTTGTTATATTAGAAAAAGCATTTCTCCTCACATTCAACTTCATAAGATTGACCCTCTTAATCATTACATTTGGATAGAAATTTCAGACACCAATGCTAAGAAGATGTATATAGAAATTTGTTATTTTGCACCTATTAATTCTACTTTTTATAAAAAAAAAAAATCTAGATAAAAATTGTCCCTATAATAATTTAGAACAAGATATTTATAATTTGAAAAATGAAGGTAATATCCTCCTACTAGGAGACTTTAATGCTAGGACTGCAACTAAACAAGCTATTATTTTAAGTGATGACTCCAACCATAATCCTTTATGGCTAGATGAGGACCTTATTTTATCTAATAGCTATAAAAGAATCTATGAAGACCTAATTGAGAATTTGTTTGGTACTGAGTTGGTCAAGCTCTACAGCTCTCAAGACCTAATAATTTGCAATGGAGTAATGAAGTGTCCAAACTCCAACCAAATGACATGTATTCACGGGCTAGGTAGTAGTGTTGTAGATTATGTGATATATGATATCCCCGTTGCCAACCAAATAGCAACTTTTGACCTTTTAAATGACCATGAGCCTGATTATGATCATAAACCTTTAACCCTAACTCTAAAATTTTCCATGCATAGGAGCACCATTGAAGAGAATTTTGATAATCAAAGGAATTTGCGCTTTGACAAAAGTAAAGTTGACATTTTCTTAAAAGATTTAAATAGTAAATTAAACCTCCTAACTTATAAGGACAACATTGAAGAACTCTATCATAATTTTACAACTACCCTTTCCACTTCTATTAACAAGTTCTCTTTCGAGGTGTCCTATAAAAAGAATAATAGAAAAACCAACCCTTGGTATGATAAAGAATGAAAATTTGCTAGGAAAGCCATTAGGGATGTTTCTAATGAGCCCTTAAAACTCGATAAGATGAATATGTACAAAGCCCTAATTAAAAGGAAAAAAAGATATTATATGAATAAAAGGCAAGAGAAACATTCACAACTATACAAGTTGGATCCTAAGAAGTTCCGGAGCCAAATTTTAAAATGCAATACTAAATAAAATAATAGGATTCCCTTAACGGACTGGAATTCCTACCTTAAAAGTCTTTACGAGTTCCCTAATGCCATGGATATATATATAATCTATTTTTAAGGTCACGACCAAGCTAGACAACAAATTGGTGTATGAGACCTCCTCTGCCCAACGATTTGACTGGTAAAGTCTACGGAGGTATACATACCCTACCTGCCTCTAGATTTGAACTTGTGACCTCTTAAGAGGAAACACGTGTTCTTAACCATTAGGCCCACTCAGGTTGTATATATATAAAAACTATATATAGTTTATATAATAATAATAATAATAATAATTTATTTTTAAGGTCACGACCAAGCCAGACACCAAATTGGTGTATGAGACCCCCTCAACCCAACTATTTTACTGGTAAAGTATACGAAGGTATACATACCCTACCCCCCTATGGATTTGAACATGTGAGATTTGAACATGTGACTTCTTGGGAGGAAACACGTGTTCTTAACCATTAGGCCCACTCAGGCTGTAATATATAGTTTATATATATAAACTTATATATAAATTATGTAGTTTATATTATATGTAAACTACATATACGATGGGGAGGGAAAGGGGCATATATATATATATATATATATATATATATATATATATATATATATATATATATATATATATATATATATATATATATAGTTTTACTTTGATTCAATTTTAATTTAAAATATATTTGTAATCTATTAATGTAAAGAGATTTAAATATATTTTATTTATCTTTTTATTTTAAGTTTCGTAAGTAAAAGTTGATTTGAGAGATAAAGTCAATCCAAAATAATAATTGTTACATTTTTTTTCTCTTCTTTTCAATATGAGCAGTCCACCATCTATTCTAAAAACTCAGCCTAACAAGGGGAGGCCCCCCAAAATCACCCTAGAGATCCTTTACGATTATATGGAATCAATAGAAAAAAGAAGAGAAGAGAGAGATGCCAAAATCCAAATAGAGTTAGCAACATTAGAAAAAAGCAGTGAAGAAAGAGACATAAAACTCCAAATAGAGCTAGAGGCAATGATTGATAAAAAAAATTAAAGATACCATTCAAACTCAAATAGAGGATAGATTCTTAGGGTTCAAGATTGAATTGCAGACAATGAAGTATAGGATTCAAGAAATGGAAAAACATAAACAATCAACCCAAGAAGGAGGGGTTGAAGAAAATCACAACTTGAGAGATAGGATTAAAGAGCTAGAAGAAAAACTAACCAACAATTTGACCCCCAGTAATATGGAAAACAAATTCGATATCAAACCCATCAAAAGGGAAATGAATAAGATAATCGAAGTGGACCATGAGCATAACAAAAGAGCCTTGAACCTCATAATTTTTGGTATAAAAGAACAACAAGAGGAGGATACGCTAGCAATAGTAAAACAAGAATGAAATAATAAATCACAAATTGATACAACTTACCTCATAGAAGCAAATAGGTTAGGAAAAATAATTGATCACAAAGATAGGTTGATATGTGTCAAAGTAAGTTGTAATGACCATAAATATAGCATACTTACTAACTCTCTGAGCTTAAAAGGGTCAGGACTATTTATAAATGAAGACCTCATTCCCAAAGACCAAGCTGAATTAAGGAAGTTCAAAAGGTAAAAGAAGTCAGGAAAGAAGGAAAATGGGCAATAATTAGAAATCGTAAAGCTATTGTTAGGGATAAAGACCAGAAGGACAATAATAAATAGGAATTTGGGACACTCGGGATCCTTTTTTGGAACTGATGTCGCTTTCCATGGTGCAAAGGTCCTATGATGAGTTGGATCCCGAGTGATATTGATATTATCTGTCTAATTGAAACTTGGGAGCATGAGGAGTTTAAGGTCCCTAACATAGAAGGATTTGTCTTGTGGTCGGCATGGAACAAAAAATCCCACCATAGAGGGATAGGAGGCATAGCTTGTTATATTAGAAAGAGAATTTCTCCTCACATTCAACTTCATAAGATTGACCCTCTCAATCAGTACATATGGATGGAAATTTCAAACACCAATGCTAAGAATATGTATATAGAAATTTGCTATTTTGCACCTATTAATTCTACTTTTTATGATAAAAACAATCTAGATAACAATAGTCCCTATAATAATTTAGAACAAGATATTTATAGTTTGAAAAATGAAGGTAATATTCTCATGCTAGGAGACTTTAATGCTAGGACTGCAACTAAACAAGCTACTCTTTTAAGTAATGAGTCCAACCATTATCATGTATGGCTAAATGAGGACCTTGTTTTATCTAATAGCTACAAAAGAAGCTTTGAAGACCTAATTGATAATTTGTTTGGTACTGAGTTAGTCAAGCTCTACAGCTCTCAAGACCTAATAATTTGCAATGGATTAATGAAGTGGCCATACTCCAACCAAATGACTTGTATTCGTGGTCTAGGTAGTAATGTTGTAGATTATGTGATATCTAATATCCTCGTTTCGAACCAAATAGCAACTTTTGACCTTTTAAGTGACCATGAGCCTGACTTTGATCATAAACCTTTAACCCTAACTCTAAACTTTTCCATGCATAGGAGCGCCATTGAAGAGAATTATGATAATCAAARGAATTTGCGCTTTGACAAAAGTAAAGTTGACATTTTCTTAAAGGATTTAAATAGTAAATTAAATCTCCTAATTTATAAGGACAACATTGAAGAACTCTATCATAATTTTACAACTACCCTTTCCACTTCTATTAACAAGTTCTCTTTTGAGGTGTCCTATAAAAAGAATAATAGAACGACCAACCCTTGGTACGATAAAGAATGTAAAATTGCTAGGAAAGCCATTAGGGATGCTTCTAATGAGTCCTTAAAACTCGATAAGATCAATATGTACAGAGCCCTAATTAAAAGGAAAAAAAGGTACTGTATCGATAAAAGACGAGCAACTTTCACAACTATATAAGTTGGATCCTAAGAAGTTCTGGAGCCAAATTCTAAAATGAAATACTGAAGAAAATAATAGGATTCCCTTAAGAGACTGGAATTCCTACCTTAAAAATCTTTATGAGTTCCCTAATTCCATGGACACCATTCCTATTGTCCCTACAAAGGAAGAATTTTTTTATTTAGATGACATCGAGTTTAGGGTTAGGCGGCTTGCAAATGGGAAAGCTAAGGACGTTGAAGGCTACCAAGCTGAAATTTTTAAAATCAGAGGGCCAATCCTTATCCCTCGCATACACAAGCTCTTAAATTTAACAGTCAAGTAGGGATTCCCTAAACCCTATATGCAAAGCCTCATTGTTCCTATTTTTAAAAATGGGGATAGAAATATTCCCTCTAATTATAGGACCATTATGATTAGCCTGATTTTAGCCAAGCTTTATGGAATTATTTTGGAAAATAAGATTATCCTTTGGCTAGAAAGTCACGGTAAAAGACTTAAAGGCCAGGTCGGGTTTAGAAGATATCATTCAATTGTGGACCATCTTGTTACCTTTAGGATCATTGCACAGGAGTTTTGCAATACTAAAATCAATCTTTTTTGTTGTTTTGTTGACTTTAGAAAAGCTTTTGACATGGTTCCTAGGAAAAACCATTGGAATAGGTTGGAAGAGATAAAAGTGTCTCTCGAGTTGAGGGTTTTTGCAATAAGGATGTATGAGAATTTTATTGCTAAGTTTAAAAACATTGAGGGCTGGTTAAAAGAGATTAACTGCAATATTAGAGTCAAATAAGGTTGTCCCTTGTCCCCTACCCTTTCTGCCATATACATTGACAATTTAAAAGATTGCTTGGAAAAATCAGGTTGTGTCGGCCCTACTCTCACTGGTATAGTCATCAATCTTCTTCTTTATGTCGATGATATCGTTCTTATGGCAAGGAGTCCCCATGATCTTGAAAACCAAATAAGAATCCTCGAGGATTTTTGCTCCAATATGGGTATGACTGCTAATATTGATAAGACTATGGACGTGATTATTAAATCCAATAAGATACCTTATGATACCTTCGTATATGAAAACAACAACTTTGAGGAAGTGTCTTCATACAAATATCTTGGAATTTATATTCACCACAAGCTCAATTGGAATTATAGCATGGAGAAAAGGATTATTGGGGGATGGAAAGCTTATTATGGGCTTGAAAACAATTGTAAATCAATTGATCTTTGGAGTTGGGATAAGAAGAAACTCCTCTTTGAGACTCTTGTTACACCTGTTATTATTTATGGATGTGAATTCTAGGGCTGTAGTATCTCTCGTGAATCCTGGAGAAAGATAGAGCAAATGCAAAATAATTTTATGACTTGTAATCTCAAAATTAAAGAAAATATGCCCTATCCCATCCTCCTCTTAGAAACAAGCCTCTCCCCCATTGAGAGCATGGCTATGACTAGATACCTAATGTATAAGAACAAGTTAAACAACATAGAAGACCAGAGGCTTCCTAAAATTGCTTCAAAATCAATTCATAACCACCATCGACTCAAGCGAGGATTGCATAAAGATGCCTAGTCTTGGCTAAACTATTGGGGAATCATGGAAGACACCATTTTGCAGAACAAAGATATTATTAAAAAAAACATCAAATCAAAATTTAAGGAGAAAATGTGGTGTGATAAAGAGTTAGAGGAAAAAAGAAAATTAAGGTATTATAAGGATGTAATCAACCCTAATCTAGAAGATCAAAATTATCTATATGTTTTGCTAAGTGTAAAGAAAAAAATAAGCATTGTTAAGATAAGAACAAATTCTCACGAACTCCATAGTGAAACTAGGCACTGGTCAATTCCTAAAACATCATGGGATGAAAGAGTGTGTCACATTTGTGACACTAAGAAGGTTGAAGATGAAAATCACTTTCTCTTAGATTGTCCAACCTATACCCATATTAGATCTCATTTTCAAAATATTTGTCACACTGCCAACCTTCCTAACCTCTTAACTCAACAAAAGTATGGTGATCTTGGAAAGCTTCTCTTAATGTTTTTCGAGCACATAAACAAAATTCTAAAGAATCGCAATCAATCACTTACCCTCTTAAGGTTTGAAAGACCAATTCGGTCTTAGTGGATGTTAATCATCATCATCATCATATAAACTTATATATAAACTATGTAGTTTATATTATATATAAACTACATATATGATGGGGAGAGCAATGGGCCATATATTTTTTTGTTTTTATTATTATTATTATTATTATTATTATTATTATTATTATTATATATATATATATATATATATATATATATATATATATAATTTTGTTTTTTTAACTTTTTTAAAGTGTTTCTGGTCATAAATTTAGTTTTTTACCTCTCTTTTTTTTGTCATTTTCTTTTAGTTTTTATATATTTTTTTAATTTTTTGGTTTTTTTCTCTTTGGTTTTTTAAGTTTTTCTTTATTTATTTTTAATAAAAATTTGCTTTTAAATTTTTTAACTTTTTTTATTAATTTCAATTGTTTTATTTTTTTTAGATTTTTTAGTTTTTAATTTATTAAAAAAAATCAAATTATATTTTTTAGCTAAATATTCAAAAATAGTGTTATTTAATTATAATTATTTCCTGATGTATTGAAGTAAAGGTAAACAATTTGTTAAAAATGATGTTTTCCACTCTATTTTAAAAGTATGGAACTATAAATTAATTAAGGAGACACAATTATATGAAAAATCTTAATTTCAAAAAAGTAAATGGTAAAAAATATTTTTAAGATTGAAAGAAGCATGGAAAAATGACTAAAAACATCGTTGAAAAAAAAAATAGAAAATTTTGAAAATAGATGAAAAACAAGTATTTAAAAAAAATATTGTGGAAATATTATGGATCAAAAAAATTTAAATATCAAAATACCACCTAAAATGAGGGGGGATGCTACCAGTAACACCATTTTTAAAAACAGGGTAACAAATGTGACCCTTGAAAAAACGAGAACTCGACAAAATTCTCATTAAGTTGGTAATATTGTTTATCTTCAATCACCTGATTTTCCTTCTTTGTTTGTCCATCTGTCTCAGGGTGATATGTTGTGCTAAAGTTCATACTTGTCCAAAATCCTTTGAATAACCCTTTCCAAAAGTTTGATGTGAATTTGGAATCTTTGTCAGACACAATTGTCTTAGGTACGCCATGCATCTTAGCAATTTCTCGCATGTATATTTCAGCAATGTTGGTTGCCTTGTGCGTTGACTTCACTAGAATAAAATGGACAGCTTTAGTAAGCTTTTCCACCACTACCATAATAGAATCATGTTTCTTAGCAGTACTAGGTAGATTAGTAATGAAATCCATGGTTACAACTTCCCACTTCCACTCATGATTGGTAAAAGGTTGTAGCAAACCATCTAGATGTATGTGCTTAGCACTAACCTTTTTACATTCAAGGCATCTAGCAATAGAATCAACAACTTGTTTTTTCATGTATGGCTAATACTATTGTTTTTTTACCGTTGCTATTGTCTTTTGGTAGCCTGGGTGTCCAACATAAGGAACTTTATGCTTCTCTGACAATAACAGATTTTTCAACTCCTGAACATTTGGCACATAATCTTGGCACCTATACATGAGGATTCCATCCTCTTTTAGCTCATAACCTTCAAATTTATGTTGTGGCATACATTGCTATAATTTCGCCTTTATGTCCACATAGTGCTAATATGATTTGGAAACTTCTAAAATTTTGTCACACAAATATGATTTGTACATGCTAATGGTTGTAGCATGCATTTCGTGCACACTCCTGTTGAGTGCGTCAACCACCTTGTTCTCTTTTCTTGTGATATGCTTTATGTCAAATTCATACTCACTGAGGAATTCTAACCACCTGCTTTGTCTGGAATTTAAACTTACTTGTCCAAATAGATACTTTAGACCACTATGGTATGTTCTTAGCTCAAATCTTTTACCCATGAGATAGTGTCGCCACTTCTTCAAGGCATGCACTATGGCTACCAATTCTAAGTCATGAGTAGCATAGAGCCTTTCGTGCTCTTTTAACTTTCTTGATTTGTAGCATATCACATCTCCATTCTGACTAAGGACTCCATCGAGCCCTTCCTTGCATGCATATGTGCACACAACGAAGTCTGCATCTGAATCAAAAATTCTCAAAATTGGCACGCTTGTCAACAAACTCGTCAAGTGTTGAAAACTCCTTACACAATCTGGAGTCCATTCAAATTGCACACCTTTCTTTTGCAAGGATGTAATTGGATGTGCAATCTTTGAGAAGCCTTGAATAAACCTTATGTAATAACCTGCAAGTCCCATAAAATACCTCACCTCTACAACATTTCTTGGTGTCGGTCATTCCTCAATGGATTTTATCTTTTCCAGATCCACAACTATTCCTTCCTTGGAAATGATATCACCTAAATAATGAATCTGTCACTGGTAAAATGAGCACTTGCTCAAATTTGCATACAATTGATGTTCTCTCAAAACTTGTAGCACCATCCTCAAGTGATTCTCGTACTCTTCTTCAAACTTTAAGTAAATAAGTATGTCATCCAGAAATACAATGACAAATGTATCTAAGTAATTTTTTAAAACTCCATTCATCAAACACATGAATGGAGTTTTCAAAAGTATGAAAGTAGTCTTGTTGATGTCTTTTTCCTTAATTCTCACTTGGTGATATCCATATCTGAGATCAATCTTTAAAAATATATGTGCACCCCTCGGCCAATCAAAGAGGTCATCTATCATTGGTAAAAGATACTTTTTATTTATTGTTACTTTGTTCAATTGCAAGAAGTCGATACAAAGTCTCAACATACCATCCTTCTTCTTCACGAATATTATTGGGGCACACTTGGGTGTATACATCCCTTCTTCATAAGCTCTTCAAGTTGCATCTATAATTCCTTCAGCTCTGGCATACTCATCCTATAAGGAGTCTTGGATATGGGTGTTGCTCCATGCATCATATTTATAGAGAAATCAATATCTCTTTTTGGTGGCAACCTCGGTATAGGAGAATTGGATGTCCTTGCATAATATTTCTGAAAAATGGTGGCTTAGTCCCCTTGTTCCTCTGTTCCACCTTGATTTTCATCTTGTCTTCCCAAGCCTTTTGGAAATTTGGTCTTCCCCTTTGTTGATATTAAAGACATTTAGTGCACCTCATGGTTTCCTCCATTATCTTGGGGTCATTAGATTGTATATTGTTATCGTTAAATGAGGGAATCCCAATCAAGTACCTCAGAATTTTAACTCTTTCATCCTTGATGAATGCGACATATTTCAACAGCTTTAAGAATCTTCTTTCATACTCATCTATTGTCATATTCCCAAGCTTGAGTTCAAAGAACTCTTTCATTTTATTGTCATAGTATCTCTTGGTCAAGTATTTCTTTTGAAAACACCTCTTGAACTCCCTCCAAGTAACCTTTTTTTCATCAATGCGTTGCACTTGCACGAACTAATCCCGCCATGTTAATGTTTTTCCTTTCAGCTGATAGATAGAAATTCTCCCTTCTACCTATGCAGAATAATTATGAAGGTGGAATTACTTCCTCATACCCAACATCCAGGTCTATGCATCTTCATTCTTCTTGTGCTCATGATCAAAGGTAGGAGGCTTGATCTTATTCATTTCTCCATACAGTTCTTCCATCCCAGTCCTTCTCTTTTGTTTTCTGACAGGAGATGGACTTGAGCTACTATGTGCTTTCCTAAATGAATGCTTTGGTGAGTGAGGGTGATGGCTATCAACACTTCTCGCTTCTCTTATTTTCTCATCATGAGACCTGCGACTTCTTGACCTACTTGTCTATGTCTCCTTATCCGTTTTCTTTTCTATTTTATGAAATATTTGTATCAACTTGATATTGAATTCATCTTGTTGCTCCTTTGTTTTCATAAGCCTTTCATTATCATATTTATAGATTTGGACATCTTTTCGCAATCCCTTTATTATTTCTACCAAGTTCATGCACTCCTCCTTGGATTTTGTACCATCAGCACCCAAACCAACATACAAATCCCTGAATTCATCATCATGGTTATACGCCCTCTGCGCATCTTTCATGCGTTTGACTTTCTGTGCTAATTATGTCCTGCTCTAATCACTGCTAACTCTACAAAATGTGCAGGCAATAAGATTTGTTAGACAAATTCATGAGACAACTTCGTGAAAACTCTACACCATTTTGTCAGAATCCTTTCTTTCGAAGCATGTGTGTGCACTAGTATTCAACATGTATCAATGTGTGATGTCAATATTTAACATATACATCGTGTATTAGTATTGTGCATGCACCACAAATTTTGTTCCACGCAACCCCAATTTTTAGCGTGTGCACCCATGCACCATTGTTTACTGTGCATTTCCAGCGCTACACCCCGCAATGTCAACAATTTAGCGCACGCACTTGAGCATTCTTAATTTATGCACACCATGGCCACATTGTAATTCCAAATTTGGCCACTTACCAGTCTGAATTTTTCCTTAAGTAGATACTCAACCCAAGTATGCTCAATGTTGAAACTGGAGCTATGATACCAATCTGTAACATCCTCATTACCAAACTGCTTCTGATACCATATTGTAACATTACCCAACTTACTACTAAACAATTCTGCTCCAAAATCCAGTGTGCAGATTATACTCTATAACATATGTTTGTGTAGAATTACTTGAAGTAACGCGCTCAACCCCAAGTTGAGTCATGCCACCCAAAAATTCATTTTTCGACATAACTTATAATAGCGGAAGTAACTCAATACAATTGTGCGCACAAGCATACTAAGCACACAACTTTACTGCACATGTAATTCACTTTGAAAATGTGTTCGCTATGGTATGCACAACGATGCTAGCATCACACACCAGTTTTGTTTTCCTTGTGCATGTGGTATGCTTCCCTGTGCGCACAAGTGAATACAGCCTCTTGTGCACACAGATTATTTCCTATGCGCACGACCATTCTAACTTTCCTTCAAAGACTCATGACCATTATCATAAGGTTAACTTAACAGGAAAACTAATAACAACTGTCATACTCATGCATGACTACAAATACTAACTATCAACACTACACTTACATGTGCGAGCAACATTATACAGAACAACAATAATTACTTATATGCAACATCATACAAGAATTATACCCATATTAAACACAGATAATTATGCACGCATTAAATGAGACAAGCACATAAAGACACTTATCTTTTATGAAAAGTCACCAACTGTGTGCAGAATTCAAACGTTCCTCCCAGCCATAGACTTTATTGCTCATATACTTTCAGCAACAAGTCACCCCCTAGTTGGGGCTTAACTACACCAGGGAAAAAGAGTTCCCAATGCCAAGCTAAGGTATGACAATCAACATAATTGTTGAGTCTGAGGTGCCACTGTTGCAACTAGAATGCAGTCTCTCATTCTCCACATGCATGTTACACCTAAGGAAGTGTGACCCTTCTCTGCTCAAAATTCCTTCAGTTGCCCCACTTCTCTCCTAGGGTTCCAGCAACAAGTCGGACAGGAAGTCTTCGAGCCCTATAACTAATTCCTGACGCACCATGGAACAATTCCCAACAAAACTCTCACCTGGAGAGCATGCTCATTAGCCTAAAAACCCACCTCTTCGACAACAAAACTATGGTTACAATACTAAAAACCCCTTTACAAGATTTTATCTACATATAAGCTAATAGTTGTAATTCCCAGATGGCGGCCTAACCCCTTCTGCACCTGAGAAAATGAATGAATAATCCCCGCAAAATACACTAAAGTCAACAATATATATTGCATGCCTTAAAATGGACACTTGTCACCTTCAGAACTAGCTTTAGCCACTTGGTGACTTGTTCCCATCCCTCGGGAACTTAGGATAAATAATTATCTATAAATTACATTTTTCATAAATATTAATAAAATATTCCCTAGGACTTAAATCCCCCTTCTTTTTCCCTTTTCGATGTAGTTAACCCCCTATCTCTTTTCATCTAATCTATCTGCATGCAATGATGTGATATTATTAATAACTTGAGTGTGATTACATTTTACAAGGATAGGCACATTGGCCTATTTGCGTCCCAACTCACCAACCTCATAACCACACAGGCTCTACGACCTCATATATATATATATATATATATATATATATATATATATATATATATATATCTTGGCTCGATGCACACTTCTAGGTAATCCATGCGCACTTACTCAAGTGCACACAACACTGTGAAATGTGTGCACCCTTCCTTTGTTGTGAAACCATGCGCACTTACCCAGCTGTGCGCGACACTATGAAATGTGAACACCCATTCTTTGATAATAATCCTCATGCACTACTCAGGGGCACTCAAAACCAATACTTGGTGCCAATGACTCACCAACCTATATGTACATTTACATTTAGAATTGGCACAAATGGAAAACCAACCTATATGTACAATTACAAAGGGATTTGAATTACATTACATTCTCACAACATTCACACCTTCGTCGGGGGATGAAGTACAAAAGTGTTGATGCAATGGTTATTAATTCTTGGTGCTTTGATTTAACGAAGGCATTAATGACCCTTACTTTGTCATGCACTAGAGATTTGATAGTAGAACGACTCTGAAATTCCATTAAACATGTGACTCCCCTCTTGATTGACATTATTCCTTCCATTGTTGGTGTTGTAATACACCTCAAAACATCATAGTTTGGGTGGCGAAGATTGATATAGAGCTTGCCATGCCGTGATAGAGGGGATGTTCTAAACATGGTAGGGGTTACCATATTCCTCCTAGCCGAATTGGAAAGGGAAATGGTAGCACAAGGTTTGAAAGTAAGCAACACAAGCTTAAGAACTCTCCACGGGGATCAACCTCCTCTAGTTAGCAAGTCAATGAGCATACTTCCACCAGGTGGGGATGAAAAATAGAATGGTTTGATCGGCATGGTAACTCTCTAAAATTTTCTCCCATCACATTCATAGGCTCGTCCTCTCCATTCATCTCTCCCTAGGCCTCTCCAACAGTTTCAACAAGCCATGATTCAAAGGAATTCTCTTTGGGTTCTCCACGCTTCGTCCATTGGGAACATACAATGAATTCATGGTGTCTTGGGAATCTTACAACAATTGATATTTGAGCTTCGCAGTGAGGTATCATACCTCAAATTTAGACTTGAGTTGGTGGACCTCCGCATCTCCATGATGGCAGCAATGAGTGATAGTCCAGATGCCCTATCAGCTCAGGATGCAACATGCATGCAACAACCCATTCCCTTACCTTTGGGACAACTGGACGACACCTCGACAGAAGGGCAAGTTCACTTATCAGACTAGATGTTGTGTTTAGAAAGTTAGGCTTTTACTTTAGTTTTATTGTTTTAGCTAATTTTCTGGCACTTAACTCTACTTTCATATATGTTATTGGTCCAATATTTTAACCCTAAGCGACACATTAAACTAGATATTGTGTTGGTGTTGAGTTGGTTTCCAACTATGGCAACTCTGGCCCCAACAGACATTTGTATGCTTGACATGGTTTTTTATGACAGGTAATATATAGAAAACTTACTTACCCAAAAAAAAAAATTGGGAAGCTCCAGTACCTCATGAACAACATTTATTGAGTTTCATTCTTAGTTTTATTGCTTGTGCAAGAGAGGGTGTGCTTTTTAGTGATAAATGTGTGTTTTTTTCTAAGGAAACAAATAACATGAAAAATATTTAAAAGTACGATTTTGGCATACCTTTAACTTTTTGATGGGGACGTTTTTTAGAAATATTTAGATGTAGCATGATGTATCAACTAAGAGAATATATAAAGAAACTTTCTTCTCTCACTTGCTTGCAATTATGATATTTTGGCAAGCATTTTTTAGAGGATTGTCAGCTTGTTGTAAATGGTTTAATTTTTATTAGAGTTGGATTTTTTAGTAGTTAATGGAGTTGATAAGCCACGAGAGTGAAACTAGGATCTTTGTTTGACATAATGGATGTGATTAGGTAAGTGTATGCTCATTGAAACTTTACTTCATGGGCTATCATAGGAAAAAGGCTTATATATAGAATGAATAAATATAAACAATCATCAATAATACACCATTAATATGTTAGGACACAAATAACTAAATGATTATGATGATGATGATTGATACCATCCACTGAGACCAACCTTGGTCTATTATTCCCTAAGAAAAAGGTAAGGCATTGATCATATTTTTTTTCTATGCTCGAAAAGATTGGAAAGAAGCTTTCCCGAATCCTCATAGTATTGATGAGTTAATAAGTTAGGAAGGTTGGTATTGTTAGAAATATTTGGAAATTGAGATCTAATGTGGGCATATACATGAGATTCTAAGAGAAAGTGTTTTTCATCCTCCACCTTCTTAGTAGCAAAAAGATGACAAATTATTTCAGCCCATGACGTTTTAGGAATAAATAAAATATTCATAAATGTTATATCACTCAATTCACCATGTATATTACATTAAAGAATATATATACATATATTAATGAAAAGTAAAATCTTTACAACTCCAAATGGGATACATCGGTCCTCATCATAATCTATAACAATGATGGATGGGATCCCACTAGTGTGAATCCCATGAAAAGTGCACTTGCATGCAAGGCTATGGGCTATTATACAAATAAAAAAAATTAAATGTTGGCCACACTCACCATTTACTCAAAGGTTGATTTTGATTGCTTGAATATGAAGTTGGTTGATATTTATCAGGAAATGTTGGCCATGCATATAATATAGCCTCCCTAAGATTGTTGTAGTCTTTTATTATGAGCTCTAGTGAATTGTTATTCTTTGCAATCCTAGGAGGTACTCAAACCATTAGAATAAGTTTAAAAGTAACCTTGAAATTTTAATTTGAACAAGGAATTTCCACATAAAATACACTATGTATCATGTTCGGGTACCTTTTGTGGTTAAAAGCTTTGTAGGGAAAAAATGAATACTTGATGATGTACTCAATGTGGCTCCATTACTCTAAGATATGATGGTAATGTATTAAATGTTCCATATTTTATGGAGGCAACTAATCTAGTAGTCACATCTTTATTGTCAAATTTTGTTGCAAGGAGTTGGAAAGTGGTGTGTTTATAATCATTCATAGGTGCAACAAAATGACAAAAAAACAATTCTCCCTTTTAGTGCTCGTGCCCCACCTCTTAATGGAGCTCACAGTAAATAAAACATCAAACACATGTAATATACCTAAAGTATATTACCACTATGAAACAATGTATAATTATTTATGTTGTACAAAGAAGTCATATAATATCAATATTCTACATTTAGTGTATTGTAATTAATGGTAGTCATACATTTTCCTAGAAGACATGACTTATCAAACTTCACTTGTATTTATACACATTCATTGTATCCCAAAAACTTGTCAATGAATAATGAATAATAATTATTTATCCGTTGAGGAATATATGGATTTGTCCTTGTTATAATGGATGCTCAGGTGAAGTGACTAAGAGGTTAACTCCAATTGGTATCAGAATGGTTTTTCTGCTAGCCTTTGGTCAAGTACATTTTTTTTGTTCCGTTGATTTGTGATCGATTTTATTTTGGTAGTGGCATTTAAGAGAGAGAGAGAGAGAGAGAGAGAGAGAGAGAGAGAGAGAGAAGAAGAAGAAGAAGAAGAAAAAGAAAAAGTTCTGCAAATAATTTCCAAGCTCGTGGCTTAAACACTTTGAGAGAAAAAAAGAAGTTATGCAAATATTTATAAAGTGCACATGAATAAGTATAAGTCAAACAAGGATTCCATAGTTGACAATAAGTAAAGTTAATTGTCGTGTACATGGTAAGATAATATAATTAAAAAGGAAAATTTCCAAGTATTTTTTAAAAGTGCAAGTGAAGAAGTATAAGTCAATTAAAGTGAATTTCCACATGCATGGTATAAAAAAGGTAATTAAAAAGGAAAGCACACATGAAGAAATATCAAGTCAATGGAAGATTCCATAATGGATGAATTTTTGCATGGAGGAATAAAAAGGAAATACAAATCTCTCTTTCATGGAGGAATAACAAAGGAAAATATTGGTAAAATGTGGAAGCGTTAAAAAGATAAAAGGTGAAAATATTAAAGTTTATAAAATAACTATTGTTGAAGGTGCTTATTAAAGAGTTATAAGACATCATACTAAAACAGAAATTTAGTTATGTAACAAATTGTGACACCAAAGTACATTAAAGTATACAAGGATATAATAAAAAACATTGAAGCACAGTAATTGTGACTTTATTGTGCCTTGTATGTTCATTATTAGGAAGAATACTTAAATTTGATATTGAGGATATATTTTGAAGGAAAAAAATTCTACGAAACAATTTAGAGAATGAAATAATATATAATATATATTATGAGCAAGAATGTTCTAATCATCAAAATGCATGAAATTGTTGCTTCACAAATAGAAAAATGAGTGGATAAAGTAGTACAGTATGAAAAGAGCAAAAAAAAAAGTACCATGTGTGATTGATATCGAGAAATATTTTAATGGTTTAATAAATAAAAGATAATTCTCACCTAAAAAGACATATTCAAGAGTTAACCACAAAAATCAAGAAAATATAAGAACTTTGAAAAGGAACAATATTCTTTAATAAATAACTTAAGTGAACAAAATCAACCTCTCGCAGACGAAGTGCATTTCCTGGAATCTAAATTAGAATATCGGTTTAACAAGAAAAAATACCTCAAAAAACAACTATGAGCATTAGAGTAAGAGAATTATGACCTGCAAACAAATAATCAAGTATCATTTGACGAGATGTCGTAATTGAGCGTGACCAAGAATCTCTGGACAAGCAAGATCCCAAAAGAAAAATTGACAAGATCTTGTCAGATAAAGAAAAAGAAAATAATTGTTTGAAGAATTATAGTCAACTCTTTCTTACAGAAGTAAAAAAATTAAAACATAAGGATATGTCAATTATGAAAGTAGACAAAGGAACATCCATGGATGCAAGTGAATCAAGAAAGTTTTTAGGAGTTGAAACTGCAAATAAGAAACCTCAACATAAGGGATCATAACTAAAACTTAGAGTATCATTGCTAATGAATTCTTATCAATAGAAGAGCATCCAGAAATTGAGTTCAAGAAACAATTCGATGAGAAGTCAAGACTCACATGTTTAGTGATGGATGAATGATCCAGAGTTGGATCGAGGAGCTTGATGGGGCTCAGAAAGGCCTAAAAATAAAATTTCTCATAATGGCTTCAAAACACAAGTGTGCGTAGACCTCATCAATACGAACCCAACGCAACTTGAACAGGCTCAAACGAACATCGTATGCTCCTGATATCACGATCTGTTCGTTTTGCCAAACATGCAAAAAAAATGATAATTGTACAGTCTGTACAGTGCAACATGGCAGCTAACTGTACAAGTTGTATGGTCGTACATCTGACATGGTAGGCACACTGGGCACTGATGTGGTAGCATCTGGAGGTGACACGTGGAAGGTTGACTAAGCATACGGACTGACATGTGGTCGGGTGACTGGGCATACAGATCCTAACATGGATGGACAGGTGGACCAATTCGGGAGTGACACATGTCACCACTGTAAGGATGTCACGTGGCACATCCGTACTTCTTACGTGGTAGGTACAGTTGGCAATGACTGGGTTGACATCTCAACAGACAAGTGGACCATTGGGTGATTGACACGTGGCAGGTTTTTTGACAAATGGTGTGGTGCCATGTGGCCCGGACGTGGGCTGCCATGTGGAAGCCCATCATTCATTGGTCTTTGCAAAATTATTGGGAGTTTGTGGGTTTTGAACCTGGGACCTTTCCACCGGGCAACGCCTTAGCAAGGTCGAGCTGGCCAGCCAGCCCGCACCATGGTACTTAACCCCTATCCTCATACATTGTATTTAAGTTTGAACAAGAGGTGGTTCGGGTGGAAAAGGGTCGAGGCCTAGCCCCAACCCTCACCACACCCAACCGTTTCATATAACCATACCATGATGTAGCTTTTATATTGTATGTGGGTGTGGGGATGTGGATCCAGCCTCGGTCATGTTATCACCACCATATGACCCTATCGTGTTGCTTGGCACGGGTGTTTGTAACGAGCGGATAGGTTGGAGATAGACCTCAGTTTCGGGCCTGCCCGTTTGACACTCCATGTGACCCAGCATGTGTTGGTTGGTTAGCACGGGTTTTGGACCCTGGTCCCATTGGTTACACATAAAATCCAGGAGCTTACGGAGTAAGGGCCAGCGCGCAGCCCCTAAGGGGTTGGCGCTTGGCCATATTATACCATATGACTATGTTTAAGGAGCGCACACCTAGGCCAGAGGGGATAAACCCTATATTTCTCCAAAAATTGGGTATTTGAACTATATTATAGTGAATTTTTTATGATTTTCGGAGATTTTTGGCCAATATTGGGGGATGTTGAGCCCTTTTTGAGGCCAAATCTTGGGGGGAACTTGGGAGATGGTTACCAACTTCAGATCTATATAAAAAAGGCTTTATTGAGGCCATGGGAGCACATTCAGAGCAAGTTTATGCTAAAGATTTTCCAAGCCAAAGCCATTTTTATGCAGGGAAGTTGTTGAGGAGCGCACCTTTGCAGGCCATTTCTGGGAGCTCTGGTCGTCCGATTTCAGTGTTGTTTCTTCTGTTGGGTTCTAGAGATCTGGTAGAACAAGACCAGATCAATTTTTTAACCTTTTAGCACTATTGTGATGTAATTTTAAAACTTCAAACATAAATAAGAAAGCCTCACCCACTAAGACAAAGGCCTGGAGACGTAGGCGAGAGTGTCGAACTTCGTTATCACATTGGTGTTTATGGTTTGTTGTTGTTTATGATTTATTTCAGATATATATATGTTTATGTGGCTGTCATCTTTCTTCCTCTTTCATTCAGCTTCCTAAATGGTTAATAAACACATGCATTAATAACTCAACCATTGTCGTGTAAAAGATATTTTCGGATCAAGTGGTATCAGAGCTAGTTGACGTTTGGATTTGAGTTTTGCATGTTAACCAGGGAAAATCTACATCATGGTGAAGGCGAGCTTGTTGAAGAGAATCCATTGATTGGATTGAGAAAGAGAACTTCTCAAAGCGAGAGGATGGCATCGAAAGAGGGACTTTCTCAGGATGAGAAAGAGTTTCGAAAAACTTTCTTCACCATGTCAAAGATTATGAAGGTTTTGTATTAGGATTACTTGGAACGAAAGAGACCAGTTCTTGGTGAATCTTCAAAGGGAAAAAGTGAAGAAGGAGAGGATCCTCCTCAAATTCCTCCTTCGGCTCCATCATCACCTCCTTCTTCTCCTTCTTCTTCAAGTTCAAGTTCTAAAAGCACCGCAAAGAACATGTCCATAAACATAAGAATGAAATGCCTTTATTAAAACTTGATGTTAAATTCGAATTGCCCATGTATGATGGTGAAGTTAATGCAGAGAGACTTGAAAATTGGGTCAGAAAGATGGAGGTTTATTGCAATGTGCAACAGATCAAGGATGAGGCCACTCAAATCAAATTAGAATCATTGAGACTTGCAGGCACAACACTCATCCGGTGGCAAAGCAAGTTGCAAAATGGCATGCAACAAGTGGGTAATGTATTTCCGTCATGGCAAAGTTTTATTTATGCACTTAGAAATAAATTCTATCCTTTGGGTTATAAAGAGAAAGTGTTAATTGAATGGAAAGTTTTAAAACTAAGAAAAGGACAAATAGTGCAAGAATACACAGATGGCTTTCAAAAAATGGCATTGATGTTAGACATTTCTTTACATACTCAAGAAACTCTTATGAAGTATATAGGAGGTTTACCTGCACATATTCGAAATAATGTATTCATGTTTGGACCAACTAATCTTGATGAGGTTTCTATTCAAGCAACATACATTGAAGCAGGGAAAACAAGTGTTCGTGTATCAGGGGAATCGTCTTCAAGGAAAGAGGACAAAAGGAAGTGGCATGGAAAGAAGGCAAATATAGTGACGAGAAAGGAAGAGAGGCCCTCTTGCAAATATTGCAAAAAAGAAGGGCATGATGAGGACCGTTGTTGGCAATTGCATCCCAAGAAGAGGCCAAAGTGGTTCAAGGAAAAGAAGGGGAGGCAAACAATTGCAGCGACAACATGACCCACAGACTTGGGATCAGATTCAGGTGATGAATCTAAAGTCTCATTGGTTGGTATGACAAGTAAAATTGATGATGGATTTGATTGTAGAAGTAACTTGTTTCACATAAGGGTCATCATGAGGCACACTAAGGTTGACACATTGATAGATAGTGGATCTCAATCTAACTTAAGTTCAGAGGAATTGGTTAAGCAATTAGGATTAAAAACATAGATGCATCATAAGCCCTACACACTTAAATGGATAAGAAATAATCATCAAATGCACATAACCAAGCAGTGCACAATAAAAATTGCAATTTCATCTAAGTTTGTAGAAGAGGTAACATGTGATGTGGTGCCACTAAGTGAATGTGGGATGGTCTTAGGAAGTCCATACTTGTATGATCGTAAAGTAATCATCTACAGGGCAAAGAATCAATATCATCTAACCAAGCAGCTCAAGAATATGTGGTTCATGTTCATCATTTAAAGGCAAATAAATCTCTTCAAACTATGGAACAGTTAAGAAAGGTGGATCAAGCAAGCAACACACCTATAATTGTTTCAAGTCAAGCAATCGATCTTAGGCAAGAACAAAAGATGATTGTAGAATGGAAGACCAATCATAGTTTTCTTCAAGATAAGATAATATCATGCAAATATTATAAACATATCAGCTCATTTGTAGTAATATTTTTGATGCTATCATTAGTAATGTTGTCTACATGGATGATATTGGCTTCAGTAAGATGTGACAAGGTACAAATGGCTAACAATATGCTGTCAGTTATCATGATTGTGTTACAATTGATCTTGATGAGATAGGTGCACAGAACAGAGTTCAAAGACAGAGAACAAGTTGGGTGGCCTATCCCGAGCTTGATGACTGGTCAGTAACCTTTTGGGGACCAAAAGGTCCTTTAGTGGGGAGGTGTGATCCAAAATTGGATCCAGGAGCTTGATGGGGCTCATAAAGGCCTAAAAATCAAAGTTCTCATAATGGAATCAAAATGAACATGTGTGTAGGCATTGTCGATACGAACCCAACACAACTTGAATGGGCTCAAACGGATGTTGTATGCTCCTGGTATCACGATCTGTTCGTTTTGCCAAATAGGCAAAAACAATAATGATTGTAAAGTCTGTACAGTGCCACGTGGAAGCTGACTGTACAGGTCATACAGCCATACAGCTGATGTGGCAGGCATAATGGGCGCTGACGTGGCATCATTTGGAAGTGACACGTGGCAGGATGACTGAGCGAACAGACTGACACATGGCAGGGTGATTGGGCATACAGACGTTGACATAGACGGAAAAGTTGACCAATCTAGGAGTGACACATGGCACATCTGTACTGCTTGCGTGACAAGTACAATTGGCATTGACTAGGTTGACAGCTCAGTAGACAAGTGGACCAATGGGTGGTTGACACGTGGCAGGTTTTTGGCAAATGGAGTGGTTCCACATGGCCCAAATGTGGGCTACCATGTGGCACCCCATCATTCGTTAGTATTTGCAAAATTATTGGGAGTTTGTGGGTTTCGAACCCGAGACCTCTCCACCGGGCAACACCTTAGCAGGGTCAGGCTAGCCAGCCCATCCACACCATGGTCCTTAACCCCTATCCTCATACATTGTATTTAATTTTGAACAAGAGGTGGTTCGAGCGGAAAAGGGACGGGGCCTAGCCCCAGCCCTCGGCACACCCGACCATTTCATATAACCATACCATGATGTAGCTGTTATATTGTATGTGGGCATGGAGATGTGGATCCAGCCTCAGTCGTGTTATCACCACCATATGACCCTACTGTGTTTCTTGGCACGAGCATTTGTAACGGGCGGATAGGTTGGAGATAGCCCTCAGTTTTGGGCCTGCCCGTTTGACACTCCATGTGACCCGACGTGTGTTGGTTGTTTAGCGTGGGTTTTGGACCTTGGTCCCATTGGTTGCGCATAAAATCCAGGAGCTTATCGGGCTGGCACTTGTCCATATTATACCATATGACTTTGTTTTAGGAGCACGCGCCCAGGCCAGAGGGGCTAAACCCTATATTTCTCCAAAAAGTGGGTATTTGAACTATATTATAGTGATTTTTTTATGATTTTTGGAGATTTTTGGCTAATATTGGGGGATATTGGGCCCTTTTTTAGGCCAGATCTTGGGGGGAAGTTGGGATATGGTTACCAACTTCAGATATATATATAAACCAGGCCTTCTTGAGGCCATAGGAGGATATTCAGATTGTAATGATCCCAAGCCAAATTCTTTCTTGGAATCACTAACTACTACTAATTTATTGAGTTTTTAAGTGTATACAAGATTCATCAACACATGGAGATCACAATATATTCAAGATGTAGAAGCACAAGCAAAGATCTGACCTTTTTATTATGAGCAACGTAAGATCAATACAATAGATGGTCGATCTGGCATAAACCTCAAATGGTCGTACAAGCAATAGATATGAGCTGCTACAAAATGCTCCCAACGATACAAAATGAGCCTCCAAAGGCTGGATATACAATGAAGCTGGAAAGTGCCACGTCCTGCTAGAATGTTGAAGCCCTGAATAATTCTGCCCTGCTACCAAAAGTGTCCAATCATCCCGAGAAATATGCCAAATGATAGATCGGGCAACTGCAAGGAAAACCCAGATGTCCAAATTCCCA